>JAMKCH010004603.1:0-75539 GCA_023653785.1 Ophioderma brevispina
GTCCATTTACGAATGACAGAAATACAAATTAAAACGAATTTTTTTTCCGAGCAGATCAAATTTGTACGTAATTCAGGCACCTATACTAACTTAGTCAACGGGCTTTGGCAATATAACATTATTACTTTTTTGCCATACAAACTGCAAGTGTTTGTTTCCCATGGTACTTGATTGGGGCATATGTGCACGTGTCAGGCCCTCATAATCAAGTAGGAACACATGACATAATCGTAACAAGCACCTTTACAGCGCAATTGCAAAATGGTGGTAGATTTTGCCATATTTGGAAACTGGCTAATTTGCACAACTTACCATTACGTGTCTAGTCAAGTATAATATAAATTTGATTGGTGTAATTTTTTGAAGAACTGGTCCGTTCCTCCAAAAATATGTTAAATAGACCATTCCAGCAGCGTGGGCATTCTATTTATTTTCATTTCATCAGCCCTGGATTGTTGATAGTGTTAGCTTCTTCAAACATCAATCCTTTTTGTGTGTGGAGTACAATGGGTATTTTCAGATGGCACTATGGTTAGCAAGAGAAGATACCATTAGCTTTTCCCACAATGCATTGGCTTCCAGTGGAAGGTTTTTTGTAGCATGTTTGCCATGTGGATCTTTAGAGAGAAACGCTCTTTAAAAATGCAAGTTTGTGACCAGTACTGTCATTTACCATGTTTCATCACTAACGATCCACATCAGTACCTTTACAAAAACGTCCATTGGAAGCAATGCATTGTGGGACGCTATTGAAATCTTCTCTTATTGTAGCATAGAAATAATAACATTAACAACTTCAGACCCCTATCAATAAATGCCCCGCTTTTTATAATTCCGCGGGGTAATGTGACAGCAATTCCTTCTGTGTGTGTATGGTGCAAAGGCCCTAAGTGGTTTTTTGACTTATTTTTTGCTACCATGATTTCCAGTTCTCTGTAAAATACTATGTGCAAGTATAAATTTTTTTGAGTTTCACGCCCAAAATGAAAATCCTTTTTACAATAACAAATCTGTTGTAAAAAGCATGGAATATTTGAGAGTGAGCAGTATCAGCCATTCACAATACCAATGACATTCCACAAAAGGGTCAATGATGATTTTTTTTTTTATAAAGATCCAAAAATTTAGAGGAAAGTTTGCCAAGTTCCCGTTTTTGGTGATGAGATGTTCAACAGTAAAAAAAGGAACATGTTAGGGGGATTAGGTACATTTTTTACAAAAAAGGTTTAGTTTTCCTTAAACGAAATCTGGCTATACAGCCCTGCCTTAAAGTGACAGATTTTTTAGGATACAAATTTCTCTCACATTTTCACTGGATCGGTTTTTGTAGACCACCTCCCCAAAACGTTTGAAAGGTTTAATTGGACAAACAGGTGCAAAAGACAAACTGCAAACCATTGTTGTGAACTTGCCTGCTTCGTATATCGTCCCCATAGAAAACCATAGCTTGGACTAAAAATATCTGTCCTGTCGTGCACGACAGAAACTACTAAATCTCATCTCTTATGAAATAAAGACGTGCGTATGCTCAGTTATTCACGTTGAAAGTGTACTCATCTAATGCATGGTAAGCATTGCAAATATGTAAAAAGCCCGGGTTCGAGAAAAATTGGGGGGCGCTTCTTTCTGGAAATCTCCTCATGTCTCTTTACGTAAACTGCCAGTTGCAGAGACACACTACTTTGCCATATTTGCTACTTGGGATAAAAGACTGATTGTTTTGTCATTTGCTAAGGTGCTAAAGTGAAATGTTTGTGAAATCTTGTGTTAAATTACAGATCCAAAAGCCGCAAGATGTTTGCCGTAGTCAGGCAGCGAGGTTAACGCCATCTTCTTTGATGAAACCAAGATTGTTTGTGCATGTGCAGATTTCAAACTCAAAGTGTGGACTTTCACTTAACTGCTGAATTGGCTTTGAGAGCAATGACACCATGAATCAGGAGATGATGGGCGTTATTTCCTTACCTAAGTCACCAATCTGTCATTCTTTCTTTCAAGCCGGTCCGGTCTGCCGATCTTCGACCTTCTTGGTCTGCTGCCGGCCTTCTAGCCGCCGCCTTTCTGCTTTCTGACCCTCTGCCAGCTTGGATGGCATGGCGTGCTTGGCTATAGTTTTGGGCCCTTCAAATCCATGGATTCCTGGTTCAGCCTCCCCTCAGATCTTAATATGATTTGTTAACATTATTTCTTGACTAGACCAATAGATATAGAACAGGAAAGGCGGTTTTTTGAAGCCGCTCTTATCAAGCAAACAGCTGCCCTATGATGTTTTCATTACCAAGTTATGGTCCTGTACGAAAAAAGATTAGGACCAGAATTCAACATGCTGATTGTCCTAGCTAGCATTGCATTTTAGCAGCAGTGATTCTATATAAACGTATGGATTCTCCTGTACATGAGATCAAATTGCGGTGTCCAATGTTATAAATGATCAAGTATCACACTTCATTATCACAGTTTTGAGCACCACCATACTTGGTTTACGTATTGTCATATATGGGAATATCTCATGAATTATGACCCACCATGTCCAATTGTCTTTGCTGATAATCGAATGAAAAACAACCAAAGTGAAAGGCAAACGGCACCATTCTGTCTTAAATTTCCGCCTTTCTAAGACAAAATCGCCATGGTCACCGAAAGGGTTTCGGGTGTGTTACGACGCAAGTCGGAAATCAGTTTTCATTTGTGCAACATAGTTTTCAATCCACCCAGTTCATGCCAAAATATTGGCAAAAGAAAATCGCCAAAATCAAATCTTCAACAAGATCACTTAGTAATAAGAGTCATGCATGACTTTTTGATGTTTAGTCGGTTAACGGCAAATGTGCTTGATATGCTAGGCATTAATGATGAAGCTAATAGATAGTAAAACTAGATCGATGTTGAGGTTGGACTCGGTCATGGTTGAGATTTTTCGTTATATTGTCTGGCCTCATTTCATAACACGTGTTTGTTTTCAGTCCTATAAATAGAATTCTATGGTTATCAGTCATAAGCAAACACCAAAATGTAGTGGGACTTACTCATAAACTGTAGCAAATGAGACTTTGAGTGGATTGTGAGGGCAAACTTACATGATATCAGTGTTCTGCATTAGCATTTCATACGTGTCAAATTAATGTTATTAAGTCTGTGCTCTCATCTATCAAACATATCAAAATGCCCATTATGAGGGTATCACCAATAAAGATCTTATTTTGTTAGTAAATCAATGATGAAAATCCACTTGCCCCTTATTTTTCATATCAAATTAACCTTGATCTGATAGTAATGCTTCAAAGTTCATATATACTATATTTGTACAAATTTGACCTATTTTAACCCAGTTCGGCATTTGTGGCATAAATAAAAGTGGGACATTCTGCAGTGTGCCTCATAACAGGTTCTGATCACATTTGATTTTAAATTGTTTTATAAATCATATTTGTGTATAATCATGATGCAATACCATTGTCCTCACCGTCCATATTTTGATACTCTCTATGCCGTCATTTTTTTATGACAGTGATGGTAGTTTCTTCTGCTTCTGCTACCTACAATCACTGTATTGAACCCCCCCCTATTTTGTCAGTTTTAAAATTATTTTTAGTTGTGTATTATGTAAATATATTATTATGAAAAAATGGTCAGGAGTTTCCATAAACCTGACCACTTTTCTGACAGCACCCATGTGAATTTGGAAACCTTACCAGAATAAAACGCTGTGCTTTAAATCCATGAAGGGTTCTAATTCATAAGTGTGTTCGAAAAAAGTGTGTCAAATGGGTCAGGTTACGAAAAGCTCCCAAAAATGTCACTACACTTGAGGAGTGTTATTATTAGCATTTTTGTGTCTCACACCTGAATGAATGTTCATGGGGACACTGTCTGGATGAAACTTTTTGGCTTATCGCCTCTCAGGTCAGGTTTCCGTTGAGGGCCTGCTACTGGTACCGAGTAACCAGTACTACCTGTCCTAGGGCCGAGTTGTCAGTGGATAAACATCCCCCATTTGGGTTTTCTAAGGAAATCTGATGATTAGGGTAGCTGGTTAGCGCCTGGTAGAATGAAAAAGATGATCTACCCTCCAAGGGGCGTCCAGCTCTAGAGAGGCTATGGTGGCCACCAGGCACATGCTGCCTTGCATGGTGGGCGTGGTTACCCAAAGGTTAGGCCCACCGCCAAAACTGGATTGACGTCAGGAAAGGCTCCGTATCAATTATGCTTTTTGGCCTCCAATACATCCTCCACACACACACGCATTATTGCTGAGTGTGTGGAGGTGTATCCGGCCACCCCGTTTAGAGCGGGGACAAAACCGGATTTGGTTTAAACTCCAAAACCTCTTACGCTACTCGAACTGTTTGTTAGGTTTCATCGACATTTGCTTTGTACACCTTAGTTGGCTACGCTTCTTATCTCTTGTTATAATGAACATGTCCACTACTTTCTTTCTTATTGGGTCCCCCGCCAACTTTAATGTTGGCAAAGGGGGACTATACAAGCCGGCTGCTCCGTGTGTCCCAAGCAATATCTCTTGATCTGAAGCAAGTTTGGGTGTCCAATCTTCGCAACATAGATGCAATCTCAAGTAGGGCGTTGGCTGGGTGTAAAAGTGGGGCATGGTGCCAATTAGGTCAAAGGAAAGGTCAAATATTGTGGTCAAAAATCGGGTCAAATTTGGTCAAAAATAGGCTATAATTATTTTAGTGCCTTGTACATCACGATATCGGGTTTATCTGAGCAAGTATGGGTATCCATCTTCGCACCATAGCAAATGTCACCCAAGTAGACGGTGGCTGAGTTCGGAGGTGGGTCTTGTGGCATGGGTCAACTGTCAAATATAGAGATATAGCCTTGTAACACGATATCTTTTGATCTAAGCAATCTGGTTTTGCCCATCTTCGCACGCATATATGTCACCCAAGTAGTCGGTGGATTGAGTTCGGAGGTGGGGCATGTGGGCATGGGTACAAAGTCAAATGCGGTCAATAATGGGAATTAAATTACTATAATTCCTGTCGATTGTGGTAGGATGATGAACTTGGTGGGTGTGGTCAACATTCATCCAAAAAATTTGAAGTCCATGTCGGGTAATTCAAGTTCAAATGGGATAATATTGTCTATAACCCCTTGTGTCAAATGTGGTAGTATTGATAAACTTGGTTATTGTGGGTCAAAAAACATTCTGTGCCGAAACATTTGAAAGTCATTTCAAGTCTGGCGAGTCATAATCAAGGTCAAATGGATTAATTGTCTAGCCCTTGTAATTGTGGTAGGATGACTGAACTTGGTGGGTGTGGTCACATTCAGTGCCGAAAAATTTGAAGTCATTTCAAAGGTCATGTCGGGTCGTTCAACGTCAATTGCAACTGCAAGGGCAGCAGCCTCAGTGGTTTGATAACCACTTATTTCCATCACAATTCTCCCTGTGATCTTAAAATTAGACTCCCTCCATTTACTATCAATCTCTACGAGCGGTGGACCTTTGTGGTTGAGACCGCTTGTTTTAAAAAAAAATAATTCCAAAATCGGCGGCCTGCATGGGAATAAACCTCTGTATCCCAAAGCTAATCCCTTAGCCACTACCACCACGTGGGTGAGTCGGCTGCAAGGATTAAGAATTTAATATCCAATATGACCCTCACTGAATGGTTCCAATGATAACAAGCGGTACTATATTGAACATCTTATTCGTGGGGCGGGGTTTAGTAAGGCACACTCGGGCAATATCATTGGTTGTGTTGGGTGTCCTATCGTATATGAGAACATATTAGATATGCGTCGTCGGCGCAAGTGTGTTACCACGCGCGCGTAGTATAATGTTACGCAGTGCACGCACTAGTATGGGTTGGTTGCATTTTTGACAGCGGGGGAATATTTTTTGGCCCTTTAACTAATATTATTGAAATAAAAATATTTCGGTGATTAATCAACTCAAAACTCAATGATAGAATAAAAAGAATAGATTGTTGTTTTGCCTATCTAATATCGTGTCATATTGGATGGGCAGCAGGTCCAATATTTTTAATCGTAGTGGATCGCGGGGCTGCGCGGCATCGACACTAATGCAAATATTTGACTGCCCATCCCAATATGACACGATATTAGATAGCGGTCAAAAGAACAAATCCTATCTTTTATTCTCTAACTTGAAAACGTTATACAGCTAACCTTATGGACAGCTATTAAGCGATTAAAAGTGTGTCGAATCTGGTGCCAGATGTTACGTGAAAGTTTATTTCTTAAACAGTAGCGTGAAAATGTAAAGGCAATTTCATTGGCTGTGCCCGGGTTCAATCGGACAGTTTCTGAATTGAACGCAGGGAGTACGTCGCTGCATAGTGAGTTTTTTTAGGTTGAATCGTCTCGCACGCCATGACTGCGTTTTGCTAACGGTTCGGCACGTGCGCTGCCAACGTTGTCGTCTCTTGTGTATGATCGTTTCGTTCACAACGGGTTGTTCGAATGTTTTCACTGGGTGGTAGGCAGTCCTTTCTTGTTGTATTTAAGCTGTAAATCATGTGGCGAAATTGGGTTAAAGTGACTCTTAAATGATAAAGCTGTTTACGAAATTAGAATAAAGGTATGAATTTTGGAACCGGTAATCTCTTTTAGGAAGGAATTAATCCCGACGAACGACACCATTATTTTTCTGGAAGAACACGGCCTTCGGCCTCGTTCTTTCACTTAAATATGGTACTGGTATCGCCTTGGTTCACTTCGTGTAAAAGATACCGGTTCCTGTGCCAAAGGCATACCTTATTCTCTAAATTTGGGTTATTCATGAAACGAGGTCATCTTAAAAGACACTGGCACATTTGAAAATAGTGCAGCCCTCAAGATTTTCAAAATAGATATTTTTGCATGGTTGTAATCTTTTATATACATTAGCCCTCACCTGAAATGATTAAGACCAAATCAAGCAATCCTTATTGGTAAACAGAACGATTTTATAATTATGTCGGCGTCGATAATTAATTCAGCAGCAGGAAACGGCGTTTAACACAAGAAAAGGCACGTGTTATGCATGTTTTCCCATAGCATGCCACAAACCCTGTTTGACTGGTCTGTAATTCCTTGGTGGTTTTAATATCATGGTACAGTATATGATATTCATGTAATAAAATAATAAAAAAGTAAAAAATTATAGAAAACTTAAAGTTAGCTCAAATTACCATGATGTCTTACCCTCCCTATCTGTTTTTGGAGTATGTTATTTTTATGTGTAAAAGTCTCTCTAGTCTTCCAAAGGCTAGACTATCCTTTGAGAGCAATTGAAGAAATTTCAATTTTGTGAACATGTGCCAGTGCCGCGGCTTTAAAGGGTGACGTCACCAATTTTAAGTCTATAAATTGTTCATCTTGATAGAATGGCTTACAACCCAAACCCCCCTCTGTAAAGCTTTCATGCCGATATTTCAACCATTTTGAAAGTGAGAGCTAAAAACCGTGATAATTTTAATCCCCATAGAGTACTGTACTGTGTAAAAGTCAATATTGGTCGACCAAAATGGGCAAATTTCCACTTTCAAAAATTACGTAGCGGTCCTCTGCCTTGTTTTTAGAGGAAAAAATCAAAAATTTTGACCATTTCCAGTAAAAATTTGGGATGAGTCTATTAAGCCGATTGGACCATGGATCTTTAAGTCAGAGTTGTAAGATGTTAGAGGTACATGAAGTTTTGGGATGCGCAAATCAGGCGAACTTTAGTGATCTGTGGATTACGATTGGATTGATGGTCAAAAAAAACGAATCATGTGTTTCTCACCTGCAATGATCACAATACCTTGTCAGTCTCTTGTGGCAATTGAATTATGGCAGGCAACATAACTATGTAAATACTTGTCTGCATATTTATATTGTCAGTAATAAAAGAAAATATAAATAAATTGACAATTGCGAGCTTCTGATTTCTAATAATAATGTGTATTTTTTAACTGCGCGACATATCCACAACGTAAACGTGCTGCAAGGCGCTGTGGGTCGGCAGCCATGAAAGGCCGTCTCAGCACTCAGAGAACATGATAC
The DNA here is from genome assembly GCA_023653785.1 of Ophioderma brevispina. Taxonomy (NCBI): domain Eukaryota; kingdom Metazoa; phylum Echinodermata; class Ophiuroidea; order Amphilepidida; family Ophiodermatidae; genus Ophioderma; species Ophioderma brevispina. The sequence continues at coordinate 8,014 of JAMKCH010004603.1, forward strand.
CAGAACAGATTTATGCAAGAAGCTCGATTTTAGAAAGCAGAGAAACCGGACACCCGAAAAAAACCCTGCGGGAACGAGTATGGATCGAGAAACCTAAATCACATAAAGGCCCCAGAGAACGAGCCCCTACTGGGAATCAAACCTGTGACCTCATTGGTGAAGGCTATGGAAGATACGCTGCGGGCCAACGTCGTCCCCCACTTTCTTCCCCAGTGACCATGATAAAGAATATAAAATGCAATGTGCAGATTGGGCAATCTGTGCAACTAAAAAAATAGCTCTGTTTCAACTTGTCATGGCAGGACGAATGGACACGCAAGTGCTGGTACTGCACCCAACTGCAGTCGCAATTACAAGCACAAAGAAAGATGGCAACGTAGAAAACACATGTGTGGACTGTGCGTGTCAATTCTTAAAGAGACACTGGCATAATTGAAAAAAATAAAACTCTTAACTCTAGGATTTTCAAAATTGAATTTTTGCATGGTTGTAAAGCTGTTATATACTTAGCCCTCACCTGAAATTATTAAGCCCAAATCATGGCTGGCTATGGGTAACAAATATTTTTATAAATTAATGTTAATTCCAACGACGCGGAAATGGTGTGTAACCACAGAAAACACATGCTAGAGTTGATTCTCATGCGAGGGCAACCTTGTTTTGCGTTTTTAATATCAATGATTAGGAGTCGATGATATTCATGTAATGAGCCCATTTGTTGATTAAAGTGTAGCGCAAACTTAAAAGTTCGCACTACAGATTCCGCGATGTCTTTAAGCTCTGTTTTGGGGTATGTTATGTTTATGTGTACAATATATCTCTATTTTTTCCCATGGCCTAAGACTATCATTTGCGAGCAAATTGAAAAGAATTTCTTTTTCTGAAAAATGTGCCAGCGCCATCTTTAATTCCATGATTTCCAACTGGGCACCAATGAGATGAAACAGACGGTTTATAAACTCCGGAGGGTTAAACCAAAGCACTTATCCCATAGTAAGTGCACTGGAAAGTGTGACCTACCTTTAGGGCCATAACAAGTTTGCTTGTTCCTCGCAAGTATGGCATCACGCCCCTTTGTTAGCCTCCGCCTAGACTTGCATAGATACCCAGGGTTTCTTACCTTTTTGATGCCAGACCCACCCCCCCCCATTTCAGTGACCCTTAGCTTGTGGCGACTGCTTCTCCCATTACATTAGATATTCTCTAAAAGTTACAATGATTCACTGCGACTTTTGCCGCGTGTAAACTCGGTAGAGCCAAATTATGTGCGCCGTCCATAAAATACTTGCTCACACATGCTGTCATACATGTGTGGTCATTATCTAGGGAAAACATGGGCTTGTATTTGAAGGTCGATGTAACTTTGACAGGGTTTAAATCATGGTAGACTCCTACACGAGGGACCTTTTTTCCTTTCAAAATACTGTAAAAGTTACATGTAATGGTTGAGAAAATTCCTCATGGATGAGTCCAATCAACCCATCCATGAGGAATTTTCTACCTGTTAGCGACATTTTTAGAGTATGTTGAAAGGAAAAAAAGGTCAACTCATTAGGACTAACCGCTGGTTTAACCGCTTTCTAAAGTTAAGTCTCCGTTTTTTCCTTTCCAGAATACGCAGGCCGCATGAGTTTGCGCTAACATGCTGACTACTGTGAATTAAAAAAGCCGCTTTGGAACATTAGTCTGAGAAGGTGTTGGATCACAGTGGTCCTCAGAAGGGTGGGGTTGTTGGTTGTCAGATAAACCTGGTTAAGATACAGAAACACCCAATTTTTGGCCCAAAATTGGTATTTGGGTATTTCAAATCCTTTAAAATTGACAATTTTGGGCTATTTCGGGTAATGTAATCAGACACAATAGGTAAATCAAACAAAATAATCATTCTATCTATTTATATTTATTCATCAATCTATTTTGAAAGTCTTTGGTTAAATAATTTGATCACATAGTCAATGTAGAAACTTTAGGAAAATACTATAAAATGTAACTCCTGGTGCCAACAATATTATCATTTATTTGTCCATCCTGGCACTGTCCATTCCTGGCAATTTACAAATATTAAGAAGAAGTCAATTTTTCGTAGATTTTGTTGTACCTGAGCTCCCTTTTTTGCCGCTTAGCCTGCAATTTCACATTCTTTTGTCAAATATTTGATATCTACAAACTTTAACCTGAGTTTTAAACCAGGGCTAGTCCTAACATGAGTGGAAACCTTTTCCTTTCAAAATACTCTGAACGTTGAATGTAACAGGTGAGGAAATTCTCATGTATGGGCTGAAACGGCGCTCAATCAAGACTAATTTTTCACCTGTTGCAGTAGCATTTTTGGAGTCTTTGGAGGGAAAGGAGGGGAGAGAAGAAAAAAGGTCGCACTCATGTAGGACTATCCCTGATTTAAACCCAGTCTAAGGTCTTGCTCCCTTTCAGAATACCAGCCATTGGCAGTAAATTAATAACCCAACTGACGCTGGCAACAATAGGGCGTTAGCTTTCTTTAGCATTTATATTTAACATTTTATATACATGTTTGTACAGTAAATTACATAATTTTAAAAATTGCAAAACCCAAAGAGTAATACTACAACAGTAACCACCCACAATAAAGTACAAGGAAAATTGGCACTGGACAACTTTTGCATATATGTGCAACTATCTTCACAAACTATTCAAACAGAATTACAAGAAACCTAACCTTTCTTCATTTGGTCATAGCAAGAATACTAATTAATTAATTGCTTTGAACCGCGTTTCCATCTCAATTTTGTTGGTGTTTCTGTAAGGTGACCCATCTGACCCACTGCTTTTCTGACACACTTTAATTCGGAACCTTAGCGATAATAAAAACCATGCTGTGAAAGTTTCCAAATGCGTAGGGTGTTCAGAAAGTGGGTCAGGGTCACTTATGTAACACGCCCAAACCATTCACACATCTCATTCACTTACCCCACCTGCAAATGTTTCTAGTTTTCTGATCAGTCCAAATATACCCTGCATACTTGACCTACGCACTGCAATCAAATCTCTCGACGTTAATGATTGGTCAATGTCACACAAAGCTGGATGAAAAGTTTTGAGCTTAGCCGCATGACTGCCGGCATTCAGAGTTGTTATGTGCTGGTTATTTAAAGGTACGCACTTCGTAATCCTAGCACCTCATATTTGTCCCCGCGAACGAAGTTCGGAAAAAAAAAAAAAAGGGGGGGGGGGTGGGGGGGGGGGGGACCTATAAAATGTGGCTCCGTCCGTATGTATGTATGTCCGTGATAAATGCTTACCCACTGGAAATTGGTCCTATCTTTTTTTCGATGAGCTAGATTAGCCTAACTTGGTTATATTTGGTATGTTGAGGACACGCCCCTACTACGTCATGTATTCATAGCAACCGCCCAGGGTCGCTCCCCTGGGTTCTGTGCAGGGGGGTGGGGGAAAAGGTCAAGGGGAAAAGGTCAGAGGGAAAAAGTCCACATACACAGAAATGGCAACATTGTGACCATAATTTGTGGACTATTTTTTTTTAAAAAAAAATCTGGAATTAAAAAATTCCACGAGGGCTATGATGATGTAACTTGTTGAAGAAGAATCGGGTTGATGAGTTCTCGAGCTTATTAGATTTTGGGTGTAAAATATGCTTATACATATCTAATGTCATAATTTATGAAATTTTTCCCCGCAAGGCTTGTGTAACAGTTTTCTGGAGTTCTGTAAGGCGTATAATGATGATGTAACTTGGGGTGTACGAAGTGGCCTGAGAAGCTCTCGACCCCTGATTGATTTGGGGCGTATTTCGGGGCAAATTAAATATTTGCAAATGATCTAATTGATATGCAAATGACAATTGATACGCAAATACAACGTCAATGATAGGTGGATGGGGAAAGTATACCAGCAACAAAGGTATTAACATATGTAGTCCCATGTTTTCATTGAAATGTATCTTTTTAGTTTTGGTTGTTTATCAAACGTTGTCACTTCCTTTTGGGTTGCCAGCCGTTTACATTTCATGGAAAATGTAAAATGTGGTGTGTTTTGCCCCCTTTCTAGACTCGTTGGGTCCCCAATTTAAATTTGGTCCATATGATTTTTTCAAAATAGTGTTGCCAAATTGAATAAATTTATCATATTTTTACATTAAATTTAGTGAATTTTCAGTCAGGGATCTTTTACATGCTGAATTTTAAAGATTCTTGAGTCATTTCACCAAAGGTAACAATTTTTTCGAGATAGTGGTGGCCAAAATTAAAGTGGAACCTGTGTTCTATTTTCAGGTCATCACTTCGTGATCCGAATGTCGCGGACATATTTTACGCATCGCGTAACTACGAGTCGCCTTGTTTGTTTATGGTTCACTAGTTATCCCCCGAGAAAATGTTATTTTCAAACTTTCATTTGATTCGATGGGGTGTTTGATGTGAGGCAAATGTTGTATGACTGTGCCCGCCCTTGGCCACTGTAGTTTGGTAATTTAATTCACATCCTATACTTAGGCCTAATATTTCCATATAAAAAATCCAGCTTTTTAGTCACGTTTGGGGATGAGCTGTGGATGCACAAAAAATACCCTGTTTGTTTTGATAAACAAAGTGTCATGAAATGATTGACATGTGGATACACCATCGTACTTTGATAATTCTGATCAGTTTTTGGGTAGGCATTACCGTCTAGATGACCTTTGACCCCATTTCAGAAGAGGGGTAACTGTGGGGCACTACCGCATGGACCATTACAGGCACGTGCCATGAAAAGTGATGCATGATGTGACAAACATTGTAAGGCATTTATGGTTTAGAGTTAAATTAAATCTTAAAAAAAAAAAAAAAAAAAAAAAAAAAACCTACACACACAAACACACTACAGGGCTCTATACCATAAAGGCAATCTTCCACTGGCGTATCTACATAGGGGCGTGCTCGTCGCACGCCCCCCTCGTTGGAGGGAGTAAAAAAAGGTACCCCCCAAAAAAAAAAAAAAATAAAAACGGGTCAGGTGTTCAAAAGGGGCCTAAGACCTAAAGTTATTAGGTTTTCATTATTACGCATGTGCGTGATTTTTGTAAGAGGAATATAGCTACAAATTTAATCTGAATTGCTATTTCATCGATATTAGCCAGGTAAGAACATGCGACCATTCTAGCCGCATCGTAATTGACAATTCTTTCTCTTCTATATTTTAAATAAATTTGCTTGGAAAAGTGATTCATCTTAAATCATTGAGTTTTATACCATGCTTGATTTTTTGCTTAAATCAAACAATTTTAGTGTACTTGACAGCTTTTGACTCGACAACATTTTCTGTGTTTTTAGAGGAATTAAAATTCATTACTATATTTTATTTTAAATATTAATTATAGGTTTGTATTTTCCTTAAAAAAGGCCCCCCCCCCCGGGAACGGCTTTATTTTAAAGAGCTCTATTCCAGATGTGCAGTTCATATGTATGTAGATGGCTCGGTTTATGACCCTCCTAAAGTAAGGGCCCACCCACTACGGGCGCTAGCGTTCCCCTCGTTCTGCCCATCATTTACTATTAACAACCATTTCATCTTTTTTTTTTTTTCAAAACCCACTTTTTCATCATGCCTGTACACAGGAAAAAGAAAAACTGCCTCATTCGATTTAAAAAAAATAAAGGCCAAATCTGCACGAGTCTTGAGGCAGCCGCATGGCCCTGTTTCACAGTACAAAATTTAAAGATTAATCTTAAGTGAATTAAGAAGAATCATTCTTCTTAAAGGACATGGACGGAATTTTTTTTAGGTACGCAATTTCTCTCAAATTTCACAGGAATCGATTGTAGACGCACCACCAACCAAGAACATTTCCAAGGTTAATGACACAATCAGTAGGGCAAAAGAAAACCGCAAACCTTGTTTTGAACTGTGCCTGACTTCGTAATTGTCCCATAGAACACCGCGCTTTGACTTTCTGTCGTGTCGGCTCGACAGAAAGTCTAATCATACAGTATTATTACCTAAAGACACGGCGTATTCGGGCTTATTCACGTTCAGGTGTTATCTAATACATTGGAAAGCATTCCAACTAATAACACAAAAAAAACCCGGGTTCGAAAAAAATTGGGGCTGCTTTTTTCTGGAACTCTCAGGTCTCTTTTAAGTCTCTAACACGTCTTAAAGGACTTTGTAAGTAAAAATTAATAGAACTCTAGTTATCAAGGACTGGGATTGAACTTCATAAACCTTAACCTCATAATCGAAAATCCTTTGACATTTCTTCTTAAAATTGGCTTAAAACGATTTAATAACTTCAGAAGAATAACTCCTATTATGTTTCTGCTTTTAATCTTAAAAATTAATCTTAACGTATATGAACCGGGCCCGTAAGTGGTTTTCTACATATGGTGATTAAGCGTAATTTTGTCATCGTGTCTGGAAACACGCATGGTCTGCAAAAATTCTGTTTTTTTTTTTTTTTCGGCACGATAATCCAAGATTTTCATTCAATAATCCAAGATTTGAAAGAAAAAACTTGCATTTTCAATTGATATCCTAGTTTAGATTTTCGACGCTCAAGTCGTGGAAGGGGTAACCCTCGCAGGCACCCCCCTCCTGCCACAAGCAAAGAAGGGGACATCCGTCCCCGCACCCCACCCACACCACCCATACAACTTCCCTTGCTGTACCCATTGTAACTGTGTTATTGACAGCTACAATTCCACCCCCCTCGTTCCAAAATCCTGGATCGCCACTGATCCCTATGTCTTCTCTTTCGAGACAACAATAGTTAGGCATATACTCTGAGTATGGAGTACCAATGTGTGTCTAACATTGTACCCATTCACTTGTTGTGAGAACCATTTACCTTAAATGACAATACTTATGCATGATTCAATGGGAGAAATTGATTCTCATACCTCTAGATGCTTTGAGAATCACTCTGCTCTCGAATCGATTCTGGGATTTTCATCGCATTTTGCATCCCTGGTACTGACTTCAACGTTCATTGCGCTTAAGTCAAAGCATGAGTGTGCTGTCAATAAGTTGGCACTAGTTTATATGTGGCAATGTAGTCTTCGGCATAGTCCCATCCACCCCCCCTTTGAAGTTCTACTGTAGAAATTCTTTTTTTTATTTGTGGCCTTAGGGTTAGGTATTTGTTAGTGTAACGCATAAATAAAACATTAAAAAAAAAAAAAAAAAAAAAAAAATAAATGAAATACGACCATGGGTTTCTTTGTAGAATTTTAAACTAAGGGGGTACATGGAACTCTTTCCCCAGTCTGTAACAGAGGTCGCTATAATTGTCACATAGCCTACAGATACTGTTGGTGAACTAACACCAAAGCCATTGAAAAGACCTGATTTTGTTACGTCTGATTGCATTTTTAACTGTAACAAAAATATTAAAGATACCACGGGGCATCATTTGAAAAATAGTGCGCTCTCAAGAGTTTTCAAAATCGATATTTTTGCATGGTTTACGGCTTTTATTAAAAGCCCTCACCCGAAATGATTAAGACCAAATCAGCTTCTTATGTTACACATGAACGATTTATATAATTTAAGGCGTCGCCGGCGACGTTAAAATTCAGGCAGACAACGAAAATGGCGTTTCACATCAAGAACACGACGCCTTTGCATGGTTTCGCCCACGCTATGTACACTTTTGATCGGTCTATAAGCTTTGTGGTTTTAATATCATTGAGTACTAGTACAAAATATTCCATGTAATATACACATTTGTTGATTAAAGTTTTGGAAACTTAAAAGTTGGCCTACAATTACCGGATTCTTTATCCATCCTATCAATTATGTCCCTATCTTTTTGGGGTATGTATTTATGTAGTAAAATATATCTCTGTCTTCCAATGGCCTAGCTATCATTTGAGAGCCAAATTGTGAAGAAGATTCAGTATTGTTAGTGAAATGTGCCAGTCGCCGCTTAAATAAGCAATAACATATGCATACATTTTTTGAAGAGCAACCACCCCATGTTTTTTTTAGATAGTTTGAGTTTTCGCACAGTTGGTGCATTGGAATTGACTAGTAGCAATACCAGTGAATGGAAGAGCTCAAAAATCTCTGTTGGTCGCAAAAGAAAGAATTTTTGTAATTAAAGGGGCACTATCAGTGAGTTATTAAATCAGAAAATCGAAATCATAAAAAAATCAGATTTTTGCCATTTTTGGTAACAAGTACCGGTATCCTAACATATCCCTGCCAAATTATAGGACGCAGACAACTTAAATTAGATAAGAAAAACATCATAAATTTTAGTCCTTATTGTCCGTACGGACCCTAACTACAACAGTATTGAAGGAGATTCGTACTTTGGACACTGGCCTTTATTCTCTTTTCTTTAATTCTCTTCATTTGGAAAAAAGTAACTTATGAGAATCCTACACAGACGTTCCTTCACTTTTAAACTATTCCTGGGCAAATTTCAAATATTTCACTCTTTCGAATAAATCACTGATAGTTTCTTTAATATCGGAGGCTTTCCCGCTAAATAATTCAAAGGCTGCTGGAAATGCCCTTCCATATGAAATAGCCGGGAAATTTTGCCATGTACATGTCTAATAACGCCTCATCTCATTAGTCATTCCGTCGGTTCAGGAGAGGCATTCAGTTAGAGGTCATTTTCGAGAGGTGGCATTATGTATCTATGGACGGACACTAAATTTGTGTGGCTTTTCCAGCTCCGCCATTAAACTACAATCAGGATCCGGATCTAATTTCAATTTGCTTTTTTGTTTATACAATACAACATTTTGAAGTTCATTAACGCGACAGCACAGGTATCGGTTACTTCACAATCAGGATCACACAGTGCACACAACTGGGGCAAAATCTAAATTTTGAAATTGAGGGTCGATCTTTCAAAAAGCTACTGTATTGCCTTAATAAACAAATTGTTTACATAAATTAAGGGAGTTAGGCTTCTATGGCTATTTTAGAAACCCTATGGAAATTTGAGCAACTTTTATGATAATTTTTTTTTTCTGTTATTTTTTTGGGGGACATCCCCTAATATTGTTTTTTTAGAAGGGGAAGCACCCCTCCATTGCTCTTTTGGGGCCACCCTATGACTTTTTGAATATCCATATTTTGTGCTCTCTTCTATCTACAAAGCTGGCATCTAATCTGCCAAACCCGGACAGGTATAACGCTTTTTCCAGTATTACAAATAGCCTACAAACCTTATCAAAACAAGCAGCAGCTGGAAACTTGCACAATACAGAACATTGTCAATTGATCAAAGGCAACTAACTTGGATTCAAATGTCTCTTTGTTGGGCTTTCTTTTCTCATTTGTTCGTCTTTTTAGTATCTTGGCTGTTTGTACAATTTTAGTTAACTTGAAAATCTCTCGGCCGCCTCAGGGAATGACACACTAGGGCAGTGGCCTATCTCTGTTTTCCATAACCCCTATAAGGCCAACAGGTCTGGTGGACTTTCTGGCGGTGACAGTTGGAAGCATCCCACTGCTAGCGGTGGCTCATTTCATTCCAAAACAGACCCGACCATATTGGGTTACATTCAGTGAAATTTTAGCCTGGGCTAGTGAGGGCACGGGCCAAAGCAGGCCTCTTGTCTCGCATGGATCACTCACTTCGGCCGGCTAATATGTCGGCTTCTACTGCCACTGTGCTACAACATGGGATCCCGGGGTCGAAAGAGACCAAGGGGCGATAGAGGGGTTAAAGTGCAATCGAGAGATTTCAAGTTATCCATATTTCCTGTGATATAGTAGTGATTTCATATAGATAAACGGCTCAATAGATTCCGCTACCTTTTATTTGGTTACAGAAATAATTTAAAATGAAAACAAAGGGGATTTTAATAGGCTTAATTTCAATAGTCAATAAGAAAACATAAGGCTGAATATTTTTTTTTTTCGTATTTGCTCCTATAGCGAAATTAAAATTGCCACAATTTTTTGTACCAAAGTTTTTTTTTTTAAATGTTTTCAAATATGATATTGATAAAAGCTTTACACCAGTGTCCAAATAGTATTTTTCAACATTTTTTTGGATCCCCCTGTTATTTTGAAATTTCTTGGTGGCAAGTCACCTTTAATCATATTAGATGCCCTGAATCAGGCCACTTCGCTCCCTCTGTCGCCTGACGCTTGCCCCCCTCATCCCCTGGTATGATTTGGGTGGTGGTTTAGGCCTCATCCTCCTCTTATCTTTCTTCTTGGAAGAAGTCTTCTCTCATAGGAATCCCGCGTGGCCCTTGCACATATAAGAAAAACACCATGGGCGGTCATTCCTTGGTTCTGTCTAATGCTGTTAAGATGGGCATGCGATGTCACAATTTTTTTTGGATTCGTTCTCTCTGAGGCTTGAGAAGGAATTGGCCGCCGAGAGTCTAGTCTTCCTGCGTACTCGGTCGCGTGCTCTTTCTTCTAACAATCTCAGCTGCATTGAGATTCAATGAAGAAACATAAAATATTACCATAATGGAAAAATTTAAGTCTATACTACATCCAGCCTGAACTAAGAAGTGACGTCATAGCTTTCACGTAGTCTTAAACGTGCGAATCGCAGTAAGCCGCAGCCATAATCACAAGTATACAGAGTCGGCGTGCGCGATATGCATGCACAATAGCTGCGCGAAAGCTATGACGTCACTCCTTAGTTCAGGCCGGACAAAGTGTACTTGAAAATGTGACATGGGCTAATTACATCATATCAATAACCAGTTGAAATGTAGTTTAAAAATTAAAACTCTAGCTCTCTCACCATTCTTACCACATTGCTGATTGGCTAAAAAAATTACACAAGTTCCCTTTTGACCAATCAGCAATCACTTAAGTTCCCTTTTGACCAATCAGTAAACACATAAGATCCATTGTGACCAATCAGCAGGTAGTACTCATGGGGTTAAAATTACATGACACTTCTATACATTGATTACCCCCAAATAGGTAGGAATTATTTGTTTTTATCATTCCGCGCATAAATATAAACCAATATACATATACTTCAGCATTTGCACAGAGTTGCGTGCACCACACAAAATATACACACTGCATCTCTTGTGTCGTCTTGTGCCTCCATTATTCCATATCAGTTCGCACTGTTATTAGGCCCGCCTATTTGTGGTAATCAAGTTATAGACCTGAATTAGTCTGCTAACTTTAGCACCAGCGAGGGTTGGCCTGCAAACATTACATCCAACTAAACTTGCCTCATAGATAAATTATTCAAAATTTTATACCTGAGCAATCCTATCTTCTTCTTCCTTCCGTCTTTTTTCATCTTCCAATTCCTGTTGATGTCTTCTTTCATCCTCCTCAGCTTGTTTCTTCAGTTCTTCTTGCCTGTTAAGTAAAACATTTCGACAATACTGATGATGAACAAATAAAATGGACATTGATTTTACTGATACATGTGTATGGGCAAATTCTTGCTGTTTCTATAAATCATATACCTTTAATCGAACCTAACACCTATAGATGATATCTATCGTTCTTCTACCAACCCAGTCTTGTGGCTCAGTTGGTTAGAGCGCCGTCACTAGTAATACGGAGGTCGCCGGTTCGAATCCGGCCAAGCGCATATGGGGTTTTTTTTCAACACCTGTGCGCGCTGGCCATCTCCAGGGAAAGATTAATAAATACCCATCCTTGTCTACCTGGAGAACTAAGTAGTAAAACTTCAAAACAAATATAAAATATACCGTTCTGATGCTATCCGCTAGGAAAGCGATGGACACCTTTCGAACCTAACACCTATAGATGATATCTATCGTTCAAAAAAAAAAAAAAAAAAAAGTCACTAGTAATACGGAGGTCGCCGGTTCGAATCCGGCCAAGCGCATATGGGGTTTTTTTTTTTTCAACACCTGTGCGCGCTGGCCATCTCCAGGGAAAGATTAATATATACCCATCCTTGTCTACCTGGAGAACTAAGTAGTAAAACTTCAAAATCATATACCTTGTCTATACACCAAATGAGCAACATAAAATAATTACATATAAGATCAATACATCTTAGACATTATTTTATTCACACCTCATCTTCCATGATTATACATTAATGACAATACAATAACGTTATCGAATTATAGTGTTTAACACCTCTAATGCACACAAAGGCAGCATTTTATAATACCTGCCACATGTATTGATCGAGATCTCGATCACTTGAGCACAGTAAGTGTTAAACAATGGGAGAATTATACAGTGTATATGCAGTATACTATAATGAATACAATAAGCATCCAAATTTAAATCTATAATAATTATATATCATTATTACGTGAGTTGTAATACAGTTATGATATGATGGAGCAAAATAAGTCTGAAGTCAACCAAAATCATTTTTTTTATTATGTTCTTAAAAAGCATTATTTAAGCTTTCATTTTATTTCTTAAAGAGCATTATTTAAACTTTCATTTTATTATTTTCTTGAAGAGAATTATTATGCTTTCATTTATGGAAACCCCACAAAAAATAGGACATGCAGATCCTAAGATTTCGTATTTTTAATGTGGACACCTCGAAAACAAAGAAAGTTTAAAGTTTGCACTATGTAATCGAGTCAATTAAAGAAAGCTTTGAAAATCATTTTGACACACTTATCACTGGGTGCAGCAAGCCTGTTTTCTTTTGGCAAAGGTAATAAGCCTCTCACCGCAATTGATTACTTTGGCAGTGTGTTAAGTAAATGGAAATAAATTACAGCACGGTCTCCAAAGGGACACTGAGATACAACTGGGTAAATGTGGTTGTTCCAATTTTGTCAATCATGTTCTCTACTTGCTATGAGAGCCTGATACTCGTATACACTGACCACCAATTACCGTGGGAAATAAACATGCGGTTTTTATGCCAGATGTGATAATGCATAGTGCAACGCCCTATTCACTACTGTGCTATAGTGGTTGGAATTAATTCTCGGACAGAATTGAACATACACCAGCATGATGTGTGTTAACTGACAGGTACAGCGAACATAGCAACGCGATGCAAGATTGGTCAAAGTACACGCCAAACCACTGCATAACTCACTGCGCTTACACGGGTGTGCGTGCGAACTGAGGAAAGTGTTAAAAATTCTGCTAGTTTAAATATTTATAAAAACAAACTGAAGGAGGTTTTGTTTATAGTAATTTATAGTAATTTCTTGCTTTTGCTTCCTGGATCATTTTTTTTTGGTCTCCATTTAAGTTTGTTTAATTATATTTGTATCATTCTTAATTTAATTAGAATATTATTTATATTTACCATGGACATGTGGAAGAACAATATTCTGTATTGAACATGTGATTGTTTACCATGATTAAATAAAATTCTACTGTCCGAGAAATAAATCCACCAACTATAATATGATGGTTAACCAGTAAAATGGCAGTTTTTTGTTTCTTTGGAAAGAAATGGATTTGAAAGCTGAAATTTCAGGAAAACAATGAGAAAAATATGACTTTTCATCTGATATCAAAATTAATTCTTGACCCCCCCTTGCCCCCTGAAAAAGTAGTGTTAAAAAAATTGTGGGTCCCAAAGAGGATCAGAACAAGTACCCTTTAATAACAAAAGAAAAAAAGGGGGAAAGTGAAAAAAATATTTTTAAACAGAAAAAATCCATCTAGAAAATCTGTTTTAACATTCAACAAATTTTGCATAAGCCAATAAAATTTGGTATAAAAGAGATGGTTTACATCCCCCTGCCTACCTGATTCTCTCTTCCTCCTGTCTGATCTTCTCATTCTCCTTTAATGCTTCAAGTCTCCTTGCTTCAGCTTCTTCTCGTTCCTTGATAAGACGTTGCATAGCTTCCTCCTCAGCCTATACAAAATATATATTATGTATTATTTGTTCAAGGAAATAACACCTTTATTACAAACAATTCAAGGTAAACTTTAAGCTAACAGAAATATGCAGTGCACAATGCCCATTCTAAATTGTGTCCAGTATAAATTTTGCCCAGTATAAATTTTGCCCAGTCTAAATTGTACCCAGTCTAAATTGTGCCAGGTCTGAGCAGGAACCAATGAAATCGTGTATATTTCCACAACTGTCTAAGAATGTTCGTTGTTTACATGAGTCCTATGGGGCAGTGAATCTAAATGGATAACTACTGTACACTCAGTGCATTTATGGATTCAAGCACTTTCCCAATTTCTTACCTGTTTTTCCAACTCTCTTATTCTTTCTTCTTCCTCTTGTAACCTCAGCTTTTCTTCTTCCTCTTCCATCTCTCTTTGTTCCCTTTCAAGCCTTTCTTGTTCTTGCTCTTCCCATTCTGCTTCTTCTCTCATCTTTTTTCTCTCAGCTGCTGAGGCAAGTCTTTCTGCCATTTCTCTTTCTCGTTGCCTGGCTGCTTCTTCCTGTAACAATAATGTGCATTGGGCATTGTTTTGAGAAAATTTTTGTTTTGTTTTAACCTTTTTGGCCCTAGATGCACTGAAATGTCAGAATTTTGGTTTTCATGACCAGATTTCTGAATTAGCATGAAAAATGCATTCAAATGAGTCCAAACAAGCCTAGTCTTAGGTTAGTGGTTTTTGAGATGGCTTCCCAAATGACCTGCAGTCATTTGGGATACCATCTCAGAATACCCCTTTAAATTTTTGGTTTTACTACAGAGAATATAACGCATCATATCTCACCATCTTCCTCCTAGCCTCCCGCTGTTTCTCTTTCTCCATTTTTTTCTTCTCAATTTCCGCCTTTCTCCTAGCTTCCCTGTCCTCTCTGGCCATCCTCCTTGCTTCTTGTAGCATCTGTCTTGCTTCTTCCTCCGCCTCAGCTGCTCTCCTAGCTTCTTCCTCAGCATCTGCAAGCTGTTCTGCAAGGTCCTTTGGAGACAAACAAACAAAACATACTTTTAGCTTTAGGCAACAAACCCAGGCATTACTTCACACAATTGCTATTGTATGTGCTAGTCTACCTGGCACCCGTCAGATCAATATCTCAAAACAGGTCTATAGAGTACAATACCTACATGATTTCCAAATATGCAATACCAATTGTGTGAAGTAATGCTTACATGCTTTTCAAAAAGCATACCAAACACACAATGAATGATGTCAGTGCCCTGGGCTGACAGGCAAGTCGGGCAGGCAGGTCAACCTAAAATGATGAACATAACATGAGTTACGCCTACAACCTGATATCGTCTGATGCTCAGACTTTCTGGTTTGGTCCAATACACCCATATCTACCATGAACCTTCTTAATTTTTCTCTCCGTAATCCCTCTTTAACGTCCTTGGTTGTAACCCATATCTTTCTTACCCCCATCCTCCCTGGTCCTGAATAACATTATCTCTTGTACAATCCACCTACCTCTTTTCTTCTCCTATCTTCTGCTTCTTGTCTCCTCTTCTCAGCTTCTCTTTGTTTCTTCTTTTCCATCAGTTCTCTCTTTTCTGCTTCTCTTCTCTGTTAAGACATAAACATATTCAATAACAACCCTTTCAAATCGAGCCAAATTGAAAATGCACTGCACACATCCATTCAAATTTGAAATATAATCTAAACTACAACCACAAATAATTTGTTTTTAAAATTTGAAACTGCTTTTAATTTATTGCAAGATTCTTTATTTCCATAATATCTAAATTATCATCAAAGAACAAAACCACATAACAAACCCAACAAAGTAATATAAGACTAAGTAGGCGCCATTGGGGACTCCCTTTTGTAACATAACATAATTAAAGGGGGATGGCCCCCGATAAGAAGTCTATAAAATTTTTCATCTTGATAGACTGGCTTTCACACCCCAAAACCCATCCGTAAAGTTTCACGCCGGATTTCAACCCCTTTTGATGTGAGAGCTAAAAACGTGATTTTTGTAATCCCCATAGAATGATGTGTAAAATTATATTGTCGACCAAATGGAGCATATTTTTTGCTCATAACCACATCAAACCAAACATCTTTTAGGTCTAGATTTCACGAGTGTTAAATGAAAAAAATAGTATCTTTCTTCTGATCCAAAACGTTCACCACTTCCGGTAAAATCTGGGTCCTCTGTGATGAGGCTATTAGCGACTGGGCCATGGACCTGTACCTAATACCTAATGGTAATCTTCGGGCTCTCACCCTAGAAGCAATGACAACAAAATGACCACTCGACAAAGTAAAAGGAGGGTGTGACGAAGCGGATATGGGTGAGGGAACACTCAAGAAACATATACATTATTGAATGCTTGGAACATAACTGCCAATGACCACCAGAAAAATCTATTCACATTTTTATTACACAATAACTTAA
Source organism: Ophioderma brevispina (assembly GCA_023653785.1). Classification (NCBI taxonomy): domain Eukaryota; kingdom Metazoa; phylum Echinodermata; class Ophiuroidea; order Amphilepidida; family Ophiodermatidae; genus Ophioderma; species Ophioderma brevispina. The sequence goes on from JAMKCH010004603.1 coordinate 24,203, forward strand.
CGTAAAGATAACTGGCTATTGCAATGGAGTGGCATCCTTGATTATGTTAAATGTTCTTCTACGTACTGAAAGCCACATCTTTTCATATCCCTCTCTGGCCATTTGAATTGGCTTAGCAACTCAGCAAGGATATGTTTGGCTGGAATCCCGTCATCTAAGTGGTCCGGATCGTGCAGAGTGATAGAGCACTGGCTCGACCTGTCTCACAAATCCAGAGGTCACTGTTTCAAATCCTGCGCTGGCTATAATATTTTCATTGTATCTCTTATACCATACAAGTCCCTTAGCCAGGATTATTCAATGTGTACCTGAACTGCCAAGTAGTTTTAGGGATTTGGTACTAAAACCTACAAACTTTGCAGTTTGATAATTGTAAAGTTCAATTACCGGTTTATGCATTGCCAGATATGTAACTTTTGAAAGCACTTTTGAGACATTCAAAGTATGCCATTGCACCAGCATGCCCAGCCGGGGTGCAGATCGAGGCACACCAGCACCACGAGGGTTTGCACAAAATTATACAAATCGCCCATATTTACTATCAGGTCCCCTTGCACCCCGACCGCACCCCAAGGTCCGCCAGCTGCCTACCCCTTGAATTGGCTGCCAAATCTTCACCAATTGGACGACAACTCTTTACCCACCTTTACCTTTTTTTCCATGCCTCCTTTCCTTCTCCTTAATGCAAGCCCTTTCCTTTGCCTATCTGTTTCTTGCTCTTCTTCATGCCTCTATTGGTTTCCTTGACCTGTTTCTCAATGGCTTCATCATCAGTGGCGAGAGAGTTGACGTCATCAGCTTCCTCTGCTGGCTTCCTTCTGGTAAAAGATCAAAAGGTCATGGGTTCGGAATTGTGCACCATATCACAGGTTAGGATGTTGCGCCATTATTCCAGTTAACTGATGGCACCATTATTCCCAGGTCCTGTGTTGGGATGTTCACCATTATCAAAGGCTCATGTTTTTCGGATGTGCACCATTATCACGGGTTAGGATGTGCACCATTAATCACAGGCAGGATTGGCAACCATTATCTACAGGTCAGGATTGCACCATTATCACAGGGGGTTAGGATTGTGCACCATTATTGCAAGGGTTAGGATGTGCCACATTATCACAGGTTAGGATGTGTCCATTATCACAGTTTAGGATGTGCACCATTATTACAGGTTAAGATGTGCACCATTATCACGGGTTAGGATGTGCACCATTATTACAGGTTAGAATGTGCACCATTATCGCAGGTTAGGATGTGCCATTATCACAGGTTAAGGATGTGCCATTATCACCGGTTAGAGGACGTGCAACCATTATCATATGTAGGATGTGCACCATTATCACAGGTAGGGATTTGAACCATTATCACAGGTTATGAAGTGAACCATTATCACAGGTTAGGATGTGCACCATTATCACGGGTTAGGATGTGCACCATTATCACAGGTTTTTTTAGGATGTGCCATTTCACATGTTAGGAATGTGCCATTATTACAGGTTAGACGTGCCCATTATCTATGTTTAGGATTGTCACCATTATCACAGGTTAGGATGTGAACCATTTCTCCAGGTTAGGATGTGAACCAATTATCCAACAGTTAGGAATGTGCACACCATTATCAACAGGGTTAGGATGTGCACCATTATCACGGGTTAGGATGTGCACCATTATCACGGGTTAGGATGTGCACCATTATTACAGGTTAGGATGTTCACCATTATTACAGGTTAAGATGTGCACCATTATCACGGGTTAGGATGTGCACCATTATCGCAGGTTAGGATGTGCACCTTTATTACAAGTTAGGATGTGCATACCTTTATTAAGTTATGATGTGCACCATTATTACAGGTAAGGATGTGCACCATTATTACAGGTTAAGATGTGCACCATTATCACGGGTTAGGATGTGCACCATTATTACAGGTTAAGATGTGCACCATTATTACAGTACAGATGTGTGACCATTAATCACAGGTTAGGAATGTGCCATTCACACCGTTAAGGATTGCCACCATTATCACAGTTAGGAGTGCACCATTATTAAACAGGTTCGGATGTGCACCATGTTATCACTGTTAGGATGGTGCACTTTTATTACAGGTTAGGATGTGCACCATTATCACAGGTTAGAATGCCCATTATCAACAGGTTAGGATGTGCATTATCACGGTTAGGACACGTGCACCATTATCGTATGTTAGGATGTGCACCATTATTACAGGTAAGGATGTGCACCATTATCGCAGGTTAGGATTTGCACCATGTATCACAGGTTAGGATGTGCCCCATTCACATTAGGTTAGGATGGTGCCACCATTATCACGATAGGCATGTCCACACTTTATTTACAGGGTTAGGATGTGCACCTTGATTACAGGTGAGGATTGCACCATTTTTTACGGTTAGGATGTGCACCATTATTACAGGTTATGATGTGCACCAATTATCACAGGTTAGGATGTGCACCATTATCACGGGTTAGGATGTGCACCATTATTACAATAGGGATGTGCACCATTATACAGGTTAGGATGTGCTGCCATTACAAGGTTAGAGAGTGAACCATTATCAAGGTTAGGATGTGTACGCATTACCAAGTTTTAGGATGTGCTACCATTATTACAGGTAGGATGGTGCTAATTATATATATGTTAGGATGTGCACCATTATCACGGGTTAGGATGTGCACCATTTCACAGGTTAGGATGTGTGCCATTAATCACAGGTTAGGATGTGCCATTTATCACATGTTGGCCGTGCACCATTATCACATGTTAATGATGTGGCACCATTATCACAGGTTAGGATGTTGACCATTATCCACAGGTTAGGAGTGCCATTTCACAGGTTAGGATGTGCCACCATTAGTACAGGTTGGATGTGCACCATTACACATGTTAGGGATGTGTGTGTGCAACCATTATCACAGGTTAGGATGTGCCCATTTATCACAGGTTAGGATGTGCACCATTATCACAGGTAGGAGGTGGCACCAGTAGCACAGTTAGGATGTGCACCTTGTCACAGGGTTCCCCTCCGGCCCCCCGGGGGAGTCATATCACCATATCTCTCCGGATACTTACCATTCAAGCCTGAACGCTCCCGGAAGATTATGGTGATATGACTCCCACGGAGAGGGGGTCAATCACCTACATCCTAGTACGTTCCCATTCCACCCTGACTTAATGCCACAGATTGCAACTGGTAGAGAGTCAACCCGGATATCAGAGTGCTCCGGGCCATAAGGCACTCCTAAAGCATGGGAAAAGACTCATCCAATCCCAAGAGCTACAGACCTATAATCACTTCCTGTGTCCATACCTACAAGCTCTTGAACGCCTCCTGAATCAATCGTATCGTACTTGTGATAGACGAACACCTCATACCAGAACAGCAGGTTTCCGGCCAGGCAATCAACACAAGCCAATTACTCAACCTAACTCAACACATTGAGGATGGTTCGAGAGGGTATGGTAACCGGAGTGTGTTCGTCGACCTATCGACAACGTTACTACACTGTTAATCACAGAGCCTCTCCATAAGATCCGGGAAATTACAAAGGACAATCCGCTTGACTGAGCTTTAGTCCGAGGAATTGCTGGCAAACATGATGTTCTTTTTTCGCTAGAGCGAAGAAGAGCCGATGGCGTAGGCTCAGAAATGGTCGACCCAAGGGAGTGTGCTTGCACCTCTCCTGTTCAATAACTACCAACGCCAACCTAGGAGTGCAGGAACCTGTCGTTTTATTTAAATGCAGAAGATCTGGAACTTAAGCGCACAGGATGTCGACTTCACAGTTGTTTGAAGAGAGACTCACCAAAGCTTTGGTGAACTCACTCCCTTATTATTATGAAAACCACCTACGTGCAAATCCATCTAGACCATGTGTGTGCTTTCCATACGCAACGTGAAGCCAAACGTCGCTTAAAGTTACCTTGTCTGGAACTCCCCTGGACCACCACACTTGGTGTGGGACAGACCTGTCCACCTATGAGTTACCTTGGACGCATACTCTCTCTTATAAGACCCACATTGATAAGACGAAGAGCAAAGTATGTTCACCCAATAACATCTTGAACAAACTCAATGGCACAGGATGGTGCTCGCCCACATACCCTAGATCGACGGCACTTGCCCTCCTACTCATGTGCAGAGTATGGCTACCCTGTATTGGAAAAGATCAACCCCATGCCAGAACTTGAGACCACACGTTAAAATGCCTCCTGCCGGCTTTATCACAGGATGCCTCCGTCCAACACCAACGAAAACCACGACCTCCGTCATAGTGTGGCGAGCATGCAGAGGCTGCTGCCAAGTATCCAATGTTAAGCACCTATTACCTACCTGCTGCCACCCACCTTAATTCCCGAGAGAGTTTCTTAAGCAAAGTCCCCGCACCGTCTCTAAGGAGTTAAGAGAGTCGCCTTGTGGAAAGAAATACTTGGCCATCAACCAAGTACATCTAGCGGATATTGAACTGGTGAGCATCTCCCACCTGAGCTGCTCCCGCAATGGGCTGAAGGGCTATGTCTCAACAGATTGAGACCAGAACTGGCCGATCTAATGTAATCCTTGCAGAAGTGGGGCTATCTTGAAGCAGATCTGATCTACCTGTGCTTGTGGAATAGCACCACAGACAATTGAACACCTCTTGGTCTGCCCTTGCTGGACTCACAATGCCAAACACAGACCTTGCGGAATCAGTGAAGCTGCCAGACATTGTACCCATTCTGGCTGGATCATAATTTGAAAACCCCAGTGTTTTGGACCCGTAAGACGAAGGCCATAAGAGGCAAGCGAGCTATGGTGATTGATCTCGCCGGGAGAAGGTTGAGTCTTGGCAGAGGTAAAACGTCAGGCTCAACATGGACCCAGGGTCCTACATCGCTGGAACCTGAAGCTTGTTCGGAGATCTGGGAGGATGTTCGGCTGTGGAGTGAAGCTGAGAGATTGATTTTTGGCCAGGTAGCCTGATCGGGGAAGAGACGAGCGGCATTCCCTGTGAAGGTGATTGTTCTCTGCTATAGGCCAAATAAGGTGTCCGATACTCCTCTTCCTGATGCTGCGGCGACCAGGAAGAGTCTCTTGGTGGTGCCCGCTAGAGAAGCCTGGTAAGAGGCCTAAGGCAGTACTTAGAGATTTCCTGGATATCTGATGGCAATCCAAGCTGGCACTAGAGATCGATCGGGCGGCCGTTGAAGCAGTATTCCCTTGATGAGATCATGAACCGCTGGCGAGCTAGACACACGGGATGTTCCGGTTGACCCTCCGCCCAATCCAGATGGATGGCTGAGAGAGTTGCTCGCCGAGGTCCACTTGGGCGATTCCTGCACTCGTACCGGTGCTTGACATGTGGTGGACTTTACAAATCCTCCTTGTTGTAGGGCTCCTTGCCTCTCCAGTCAGATGGGCGGCTTGAGTGATTTGCCGCTGGAGAAAGTAATATCAATGTAAGTATTCCCATGAACGTTAAGGCCCCGGCCGTAAGAACGTTAGTGGGGCCCCCCGTGACGGGAAGACCACTATCCATTTCTAAGTAGCCCCGTGAACGGTAAGGCCCGTCCGTAATAACGGTAGTGGGGGGATCGATATCCGGTGGTGGAGCCTTGTGGTCCCCGGCAGTATGTTCGGGAGCTAGGGCTTTGAGGCGCTTTGCGAACAGGTTCCGGTGGGGTGATCCAGCGCCTTATAAGCCATTCTGACATATTGGATAGGTGCTACTCCCCCGACAACCCCGGACATCTCAAGTTTCCTGCCTTCCCGGCTTCTTCCTTTCCTCGACAGGGCATCTCCAGGGTGTTGTCTACCCACGGGAAAGAGGATGGTCTCAGGGTGGTCTGATTACGGAGACACCACTACCCAAGGATTGTCTGAAGGCAAATGATCGACTCCCGGATCCTCCATGCTTGTTAAGTAGGAGACGACTGGCATATGTCGCACCGGGCCTTAGGAGGTGACCTCCCTTGGCCCAATGGAGAGTCAGCCTCAACTCGCGCCAGATAAAATCCCCAGCTCCACGTGATAATGTGTATGCTTTGGTCCAACTTCCTTGTCCAGTCCCCGATGGCGAGTGTCTACTACGTGGGTTTCCCCACCCGCTTCTAGATGGCGTCCGTCCTGGAATGAAAAATGATGGTCCTTGATGTAGTATTTTCCTTCCTGGTGGAGATTATAATCCGCAAGTGCCACCACGCTATCGCTCTTACTGCGTGTGGCCGTCAGGAGTTTTCTTGAAGCTCCGGTCTCGACGAATATTGAACCGCGATAGACTAGCAGCTATACTACTTTGCATGCGAAGTCCGCGGCGTGATACCACCGTTGTCATACTGGTGAGATCCCAGTATCAATTGAGTTTCATGAGACCCGGCGCCCTGCGTCGTAGATGCTATGCGCTCGGCGGTCGGAAACGCTATTCCCCGCTTCCCCTTGAATATCCTTGTCGCCCTTTTAAAAGAAAGTCGATGCTCCGCGCAGGAGTGTTGAGTTGTTCCCTGGAAGGCGCTGCCAGGAACCAGTCGTCCAGGTCAGGCGAAATGCGAATGGCTTCTCCGCCACCTAGGTCAACTCTGCTACACTCTTCACTATCCTGGTGACTGTGCGGGACACTGTCGATAATCTGAAGGGGAGGCACTGGAACTGATAGAACGAGCGGACGATATAGGAAACCGAGCAACCTCCTGTGTGACAGATGTATCGAAGTGGAAGTAAGCATCACTTAAGGTCAAGAGTGGATTCTCCCCCGCTCTGATGAGTCCCTTGAGAACTGCTGAAGGCTCCCCATCTTGAGAGCGTGACTTGAAGAACTGGCTGAGCGCTTCGTGTTGAGAATCGGGCGCCACTCGTCGGACTTCTTGATGAGAGACAAAGCGCTGAGGTGAATGCTACGGCGCGGGACGGTACCCGCAAGGATCGCCGCCTTCTGAAGCAGTTGCTCGACCTCATGGTGAAGGGCTTGCCGTCTGTTTACGTCTTGGGCTCACCATCTTTCGTGTGCGCAGAACCCCATGAGTTCGAAGTCACCGTCCTCCAAAGTGTTATGAAGATCCCAGACCCCCCCCCGCCCCCCCTCAAGGGGAGGTTCTGAGGTCTGAGGATAGTCAACCTCCTTTTCTGGGGGGAGGAAGCACATCGTGACCCCCCCCCCCCTCCTGATCGATCCGCCCTTTGTTGCCTCCACCGCCGTCGCTGCCCTTGCGTCGGTATCCTTGCATCCTTGCTCCCTCTCTGGGGGATGACCCCTTGTTGTTTCTTGGCCTGCTGGTTCTTCGATTGGAGTCCCTGACTACGAAAAGTCTGCGGTTGCTGCAGCGCTGCTGTTGCTGAGGGGCCCCCTGCTATCCGGCGTCCGCCTTCTTCTCCTTCTGGCTTCTCAGGCTGCCTAGGCCTTCTTGTTGGCGACATCCTCCTCGTGTAGGCGCTTGCAACTGTCCCCCGAATAGGTCAGGTCCTGTAGGCGCTCCAGGAACTGGCGCGGGCTCAGAGGTTGAGGGTTGTAGGGCGTCAAACTCACTTTCCGCAGTAGGCGAGGGTACGGCGATCAGCCTGCAGCGTTGTCCCCCCCCCCGTGCATAACGCTAGGGGGCCCGAGTGTATATAGTGAACGTTGCTTGTCCCCTGCACTCATCTTCAAACATAACAGGGTCCCTAGACGTCGTCATACAGGTGGGCTAAAGTTGAGGAAGGATGCGTTCAATAGCCGCATACCATCCCAGGCCACGGTTTCCAGGCCGCCCAATTCCGGCATCCCTTCTGGTCCCATGGTGGGGCCAGGAGAGAGAGTCGTCCGGTTGGTTCTTCCCGGGAGCGTGTCGCGACCCGCTTCCTGAAGGGAGATAAGAGTGGAACGTACGGCCGCCCGACTTCTCTGGCGGGATTGTACCCTGAAGCTACTTTCCCAGCTCGTCAATCTCTGGTGAAGGTTCAGGCCACAGATCGGGTGCCCCTCTGTAGCACAACTGCTAAAAAGGAAGAAGCCGGCACTGCAAGGGCTCTGAGTATCACGGTGAACCACTCCCCTAGTAGTCGGATCGTCCCCAGGTGGAGGATCCTTACTGCATCTGGCGACTTCCGGCCCTTGATGGATCCTCTGTGAGGTTTCTCTTAGGCTTGATCGGTAAGTTACGGTAGGGGGGCCCCCCGCTGTAAGCGCGCGAGACCAATATCCGGCAGTGAGAGTCGGTAGCTCGGCGGCTGTTCCTGCGGTGATCCGGCACGCGGTTCGGCTCCGGCGATACCGGCTCCCGGAATGGCTCTTGCGGGGATCCCGTCGGCGGTTCCGGCTCCCGGAACGGCTCTTGCGGTGCCATCCCACGGACTGCACGGCTTCCGGAACGGCTCTTGACGCTTGATCCCGGCGGCGGAACTCCAGCCCGCCCGGAACGGCCTCTGCGGTGATCCCAACGGACTGCCACGCGCTTCCGAACGCTCTTGACGCGTGATCCACGGCCGCGGATCCGCCAGGCTCCCGGAAGCTCTTGCCGGTGATCCCGACGGCTTGCCACTGCTTCCGGAAAGCTCTGGCGGTGATATCGGCGGCGGTCATGGCTCCCCGATGCGGGCCTACTGCGGTAATCTGGGCGGCGGTCTCGGCTTCCCGAACGGTCTCCGCCGTGACCACGGTATTCCGACGGTGGAGCGGGGTACTCGGTGGACGGTGCGGCACTCGGCCCGGGCGGCGGTGCCGCGGGTAGGAATCCGGAAACCTCGGCAAGATGCGGCCTAGTGACGGGCTATCCTGGTGCTACCGGCTACAACTGGGTTGCTGGGGCTCTTTCTCGGTCTCTGAGTCGAAATCCATGTCTATCTGGGGAAAGACAAAAGAGAGAGAACTTAAGGAACCATAACCGGGAGATCTCTCTTTAAGTACAATTAGCCTAGAATACAATTGAGTCCATCCTAGCCCAAAACAACTGAGGTTGAACCGGTAATGCCCGCTCCAAAACGCTGAAAAAATGCCGCTGGAGCCTAACTCCATAGAAAAGCACTACTTCCGCCGGTAATTCCAAAATGGCCCGCTGAAAAAAAAGAGTCACCAGTCGAAGTATTCCCGTGAACGGTAAAGCCCGTCCGCAATAACGGTAGTGGGGCCCCGGTGACGGGAAGACCATATAAGACCCGCAGAGCCGTAAGTCCACGGAGGCAGCGGTGGGGGCTCAAACACCGCCCCTGTGCACATGAAGAAGATGGCGAACCATGTTTCCGAGCAGAACTCGATGTAGAACTTCGGTCCAGATGGCCGACTATACCTTCAATGGTGTCCGTACCGGTACCTACCGGTAGAATAGCAGGTGAAAGTTGACCGCGAACAACATCCAAGTAACCGATGAAAAGCGAGATAAAATACTCCTGAGGAACCATCTAGCACACAAAGCTCCCCAACTCAAGCGCTGGATGAATGTGGGAATTACCCGAGGCAGACACTTGTAATACGTGTGAACTAGCCGCCATCTTTTTGCGGAAGTCACACCACTGACTCACCTAAACGGACACAGTTTTGCAACAAATAATTGGTGATTGCTGAAGCAGCGAACCGAAACCAAACGTTGGTCCAGAAAAATGCGTAGAACCCGTAGTTTTTGTAGATAGGTTGAGTAAAAGCTATAAATCCAGTGAAAATTGCAAACTTCTCAAGCACATTAAGAGCACACAACTTGCTATGAGCGTAGCACCAAAATGAGAAGTCAGTGGTGCTAGATCCATTGTCCCCCGACGTGTGCGCACTCAGGGGTTGCCAAATTTTCCAGTGGGTACGAGTCTATATTGCTAACCGTCGTAGAAAATGTGCATCATTATCAAGGGCTAGGATATTCGCCATTATTATGAGTTTGGGTAACATCATCAAGGGTTAAGATGTGCACCATTATCACGGGTTAGGATGTGCACCATTATCACAGGTAGGGTATTAATGGACTGGTGTGGCATTTTCATTGCAGTGCCATAATGAAATTGGTAATTCAGCAAAATCGTCTCTTGTGCACCATTATCACACAGGTTAGAATGTGCCATCATCGCATGTCAGGATGTGCACCACTGTCGATGTGAGGATTTGCATCTTTATCAAAGGTCATGGTTTAGGATGTGCACCATTATTGCAGATTAGGATGTTCACGCATTACAAAAGTCATGGTTATGAAGTGCACCATTATCAAAGTCATGGTTTAGGATTTGCAATGCAACCATTAGCAAAGGTCATGGTTTAGGTGTGCACCATTATCAACAGGTTTTAGGATGTGCACCATTCTGATAGGACCTAGCCTAGTGCATTCGACAGGATAATCGCAAGCGACCGTATGGTTCGTGAAGGCAAAGCCCGAGAGCCGTAGGTCGAGGGCTGCCTGCACTGACCCATACGGTCAGTGCCAATTAGCCTTGTCGATGCACTGAGGCCGTGGTCCTATCCGTGCCTTCCTTTGAGAAAACAATAGTAATCAAATCATTACATTGACATTAATAATTAACGTAATTTATCAAAATTTATGAGGGTAGTTTTTAAATAAATTAAAACAACTTCTACACTCATCCTCCACTGTCTCAAAGTTTTACTCTATAAATAGTGCCAAAAATACCTTGACGCATTCATTGTTGATTAGTTTGGTTTTGTGAAAATGATCTGGAAGTGCAAAAAAGATCAGACTCTCTAAGATACTTAGAGTGGCTAATCTTTCTCACCTCCCTGGCAGTTTCAAACAAACCCATTAGTGATGAAACGCGTCAATGATTGAAGAAATATCTTTAAGCACTGCCCTTACTTTTTTCAAACACTCAGTGACGATTTGCATATAAATGCATATAATTGTCTCTATAACCAATTCAACGCCCACTGTATAGATGTTTAAAGACTAATGGCAGACCTTCATTTACAAACTGACGGGTTTAATATAATTGAAAACGATTTATTGTGAATTTGGTTTTCCTTGAAGTATCTTAATTTCTTATGGGCCTATTTTTATATAGCAACATGGAATAAGTCCATTTTCTCTGACCTCTTTGCAGTATATTTCATAACAGCACAGCTTTTACAACGCACGCAGCTTTTAAGCACGCACTCGTCAAGGTATGCCATCTTTTGTGCGCGAGTGTAAAAACGCCGTCGCTTTAAGCGCGCGTGCGTTGACTGGTGCCCCATCAAATCTCGAAGCTTAGGTCACTGCCCTTTAGCAGCTAAAACTTTCTGAACGCTTTTCAACTTGACAAATTATAACAGGATTTTTATCTTTAAGATCAATATTTAATGTCAAACGTATCGGCCTTTGAGAGTACCAAAAAGCTTGTTTTTCGTTAATTAAATGTGCGCGTTGTCGGAAAGAAAGATAACAAAATCACATTAGTTTGGAATGGTTCTGTCGCATGTGAATTCACTATACTTTATATACGATAAACCACTATTATTTTCAACACAATAATCTAAGGCAGGACACTGACAACCATAGATTGTAGATACTAAGTTCGTAGAGGGTATATCTACGATGCAGACATGTTACTGGATATGACCAGTAAGTCGATATCAAGGGATTGACGGTATTTCTAGTTACTAGAAGTGTGACTTGTGGAGGACCGCGTGCCTTATCTGATGACCCGTGCATTATCTAATGAACACGTGCATGATCTGATGACCGTGCATTATCTGATGACCGGGCATTATCTGACAGAGTCCATGCATCGTGAAAAATAATGCACGCTGAAAACAATAGATAATCTAACACGAGGAAGGTATATCATGGGTTAGAGGAGGTTTAGCTGGTGCCATTATCTGTCAGGATGTGTGGTATAATATAAGTTTGGATGTTTGATCATATATAAAATGCCTACATTTATTTTTTTTTCTGTTGCATAAAGGCCTCATAAATGCGGTGGTATCAAAGGCACACTTGCCACTTTACAAAGATGAAATGTGTTGATTATTTCTCTGAAATATATTCCCTACTGGACGAGTTAACTATCATCTGTCCCTATTACTTTACCTTGCTTATCTTGTTTCAGTAGTGTAAGGTGTTTTTAGCAAGCTCTTGAGAAAGCTGTGAAAATGTTAAAAAATAACTCATAAATATTTTAATATACAGTACAGATGCATTGTCACATTCTATTTGTGAATATTGTTAATTATTTCTTAAAGGGACACAATGGCATGAAAAAATATTCCACACATAATGAAATGGACCCGTAAGAAATCACTTCCACAAATTTGAAAACAATTAGGGTGTTTACATTTTGTAAATTACCACACACTAGGAATGCACATAAGCACACACACACACACACACACACAACACACACTCAAAATAAAAGCAATGAATTCCTTATCAGGAATTAAAACATTAGATAATTCAAATTAATAATGCACTTCTTATAATTAAACAAATGCTAAATGATCATGATCAATTTTGATATAAATAATTTCCTAACTTAGAAAATGATGAATGCATACACAATTCAGTTTGAAGCAAAAGGGTATGGGTTCTCCAACTGATATTTCAGTATGGCAAATTGTCATTATGTTGAATTTTGTTTCATAATTGTTTACAATTTTACCAAATAGAAACTTACGCTGCCTAAAATGATGTAGCTCAGGGTTACTTCTTTCATTTAAAGGTGCCTGTTGTGATTTATTCTATTGGTTCTCTACTTATTTGAGAGTGTAGTCAGTATGGCAAATTGTCATTATGTGAATTTTGTTTAATAATTGTTTAAAATTTTACAAATTAAAATTAATCATAGAGTTTTTTTTTACTTTTTTTATTTCTTTCACTTTAAAAGGTGCCTGTTTTGATTTATGTATATTGTGCTTCTTACTTTATTTGAGAGCACCTTTGCACATAGGCACCATCAAGTACCGTGGGGAAACAAAAAGTTGTGGTTTGATGGGAGAAGCAATAATGCAATGGCAAAGCCCTATTTGAATATTGATGGTTACCATTTAAAACGTGGCAGCTTTGTGTTTTGTATCTGGGAATAAATGGATTTGAGGGCTAAGATTCAGGCTGACAAATTAGAAATACATTTTTTTTTTTTTTTCTGATATCAAAACCATACTACTTCAGGTAAATCAGGGGGTCCAAAGACGGTCGGAACACGCACCTTCAAATTAATTAAAAATAACAAATCCGAAGAAATCACTGTTCCCATCCTAACATCTTCGTGCATCATTCTTTCAAATTTTCTGCGTTGGCCCTCAAAACTTTCGACCACCATCACTCTCATGAATTCCATCTTTGGTGCTATAGGTGATCTTGTCCTTCCTCCTAGCTCCATCCTCTCCTCTCCTCTTCTTTGCACTTCATTTCTTTTCCTTTTAAGAGGTGGATTCTAAAAGGCGTAGACCAAGAAAGAGCACCAATGACTTTTTTAAAAATAGGAGAAGATTTCACCAAAGTTGAACGAATAAAGATAGATCAACATATTGATATAGCTGAGCTTAAATGTATAAATTTATTGTAGGTTCATTTTCACACAAAAAATACATCGGTACTCGGACAGCTCGTGTCGCCTGACGTGAGTTAGTGAATGATAGGCCTAATGACATTTGACCTTGATATTGACCTGGACCTAATGAACAAATGAGGGTTTGCCAGTAAAAATCCATATAAACCAAGTTTCGGTTCAAATTGAAATAATTTTACATTTTCAGCCATCTTACAAATTGACCACCTCACATGCCGCCTTGACCTTGGTAGTGACCTTTGACCACATAACAAATGAGGAATCCCAGGTTGCACATATGGATTCAAGTTGGTTCCAATTGACACTTCAAACTTTCCAAATGAGGTCATTTATATTTTCAGCCTATTTACAAGGGACCTCACATGACATTGACCTTGGTATGTGACCCTTTGACCTCATCAACAATAGACATTTGCACGACCCGAAATGCATCTCGTTGGTGCCATTTCCATCCCGGGACTTGTACCAGCCTCAAGTCGGATCTAAACCACATTCGGTTAAGAGCGTAATGATAAAACCAGAAAACTACACTATCTGTCGACGTTGCATATAGTGTGTATCGTCCGTTCAGGGTGAACAAGGTAGGGCACAGTACGATCGAAATATTAGTTTGTCGTGTATTTCAACACCAGTGCCTCGAGTGTTTTTTGTTCCTTAGATATTCTTCTACATTTTGTAAGAGTAACTTCACGTGAAAACGGGTACTTTGTATTTTAATTTTAGCAATGTTCGGCGACGGGGAACAAACAACAAATTTGTTGTAAACAGACTCGGCGTGCAAGTTCCGGGATGAAAATGGGCACCAAACGAGATGCATTCGGGGGATCGTGCAAATGGTCTCTTGAGGGATCCCTGTTGCACCTATGAGTTCAAGTTTGGTTCCAATTGAACTTCAAACTTTTTCAAATGAGGTCAATTTTATATTTTCAGCCTATTGTACAACTGACCTCAATGACATTGACCTTGGCATTGACCTTGGACCTCATTGATGACTAGGGATGCCATGTGCACCTGTGATCCAAGTTTGGTTTAAATCATCAAAGTATGAGGATTATTTACAGGGCAAATGTTCACCCTTTTTCACAACACAGAAATTCAACAACAGACAACAACAGACAACAACAGTGGACAAATGATCCCTATGTGTCGTCCTGCCTTAGGGAGGCATGGGCAACACAAAATGTATGTTAAAAAGGTGCATTCTATGATCCTCGCACAGTATTAGATTACTGATATCCTCAAAAAGGGTAAGTTCCAAAACATCAGTGATTCTGAGTTTGCTATTGGATGTTATAAGTGAAATAGTTTGTATCCTGTGCCCTGTAGGTTTGTAGGTTACCGTGTCGTAATTTCGGTGTCCATTTGACCAGAAATACAAAAATTACGAATTTCTATAAGAGTAGATCGAATTTCACGTACGATTAGGCACACATGCTATAATACTTGGGCCATTAGTTCAGATGATATAAAAATCTCAATTTTTTTTTAGGTTAATCAGGGAGACGAGGCTTTATTTGTGGATCATGAACTGCCCCTTAGCAGCATTTTTGAGCAGGACTTCAAACACCAATCTCAATCTACAACTCTTTATTTTTTAAAAGAAACACATACAATATCAAAAACACCACGCTTAGTTTGAATAGCAAACCTTGCTTTGACAGAAAATTTCAGCATGCCTTATTGTTGGCTGAATTCATAGGAAATTAGCTTAATAAGTGAATTATGGAAACCAAATTTACAAAACTTTAACCAAATGACCAGACAAATGTACCTAATACAGAACATAATAACTTCTACGTATCGCTTGAGCATTGATCAGAGCAAGAACCAAATATGAATTCACTCTGTTTCACCAGGTTGGATTGAGTCCAGATCTCATGAGTTCTGGAGTGAGTCAGATTCCATCAGTTTCGAGGAGTCCGAGTACATTAAGGTCCAAAATGGGGTAAAGTGGGATGGAGGGGAGGTTGTCAATCAGGTCACACAACCTTAACTAATTCTTTTACTCGGACTCAGACTCAGACTCGACGCTGATGGACTCAGACTCGGCCTCGGACTCAACGCTGATGGACTCAGACTCGGCCTCGGACTCACTGGACTCAGACTCGGACTCAACGCTGTTGTACACCTACCTGTTGGTTTATTGTTAGAAACCATAGATGGCAGAACCTAGGAAGATGCCAGCCAGTGTTTTCTTTTCTTCAGAAGTTTAGTCCGTTGGATCGGCTCCGACTCTTAGCCCTTGCGTGCGTCGCTGCAATCACAACTTTCTTCCTAGGTGCAGGTTCTTCCAATGGTGGCAAGTGAGGGGCAACTTTCAGGGGTTGTTGCAAGTTGGTGGTGGCGATTCTGGCGTGGTAGGAACAGGATCTACTGCTGGGGCGGCGGTTATTGTAGGGGTTTTGAGGAACTATCACTACCTCTTCTGTGAAACTTTGAGCTGATTCCATAATGATGAGAATTGAGATGTCGACGCAAGCTTGCAATGTCATCATGGGCCTCAGCTGTAAATGTACGAATGCAAATTGCAAATTCAAGCAAATCAAAAGTGGGGCGTTGTTGACAACTGGCAATCTACGCTAACCATAAAGGCACTATCATGATTTGATGAATCAGAACAAGACATCAGTCCTTGGACCGGTTGGTCGCCGGCCGTCGCGTGGGACTGAATGATAGGCCTAACGTGACCTGTGACCTTGGCCCACATAAAAAAAGGAGGTTGCCTGGTAAACTCAATAAACCAAGTTTGGTTCCATTGAACTTCAACTTTCAAATGAGGTCATTTACATGTTAGTATCTTACAATATTGACCTCACATGACCTTTGACCTGGGCACGTGACCTTTGTACCTCTCCAATATAAGTCGGGGATGCCATGTCACTGTGACCCAAAGTTGGTTTAAATTAAATCCATCAAGTATGCAGGATATTACAAGCAAATGTTAACCCTTTTTCCTGACAACAGACCGCAGACCCCACAACAACAACTGAACAACAACAACAATAGTGGACAAAGTGCTCCCTTATGTGTTCGGCCTTAGGGCATGGCCGAACACAAAAAAAAATAAAAAAAAAACAATGGGTGAAAATCAGCAAAAATCAGATTTTTTGATGTCTGGAACAGTATTGGTTTTCTTCCTTTTTCTCAATGGTTAATGTGGAAAAAATAACTTATGGGGAATTGTAGAGGTTTGTCCTTCACTTTAAATATTTTGATCCCTTTTCGGATGAATCACGATAGTGTTTTTAACCCAATATGTGAGATGCAAAGAAACAACTTCCAATTAAGGACAGTGTCACCTGGTGCTTTTGTTTTTACAGAATTTGTCGATTTTTGCACAATTTTAAACATCAAAAAAACTTGTTTCTATAGTCCAACAAATGTTATCCACTGCAGAGACAATCCTGAGCTGTATTTTTTTCCGATTTAAATCAGCTCTTGACCATTTAAAGTCACAAAAACCGCCCGCTTGGTTGTTCTAAACGGCGGGAATTTAAGCGCATTTCACGCTGTCAGGCGCAAGGTGCACCATCGCGTCGCGCGGATAATTTTTGGCTGCGTACTGAAGCGTCCGCGTGTTTTAATGTACTTTGCGCGAACGCATATTGGAAAAAACGAAAAATAATACTTGACAAATGAACTAAAGCGCTAATTTAGACCAGGGATGAAAATGAAGGAAATTTCATGTCTTCTAATTTCTGGAGAGTTAGAGAGACAAAATATGTTGATTCAATAGTGCATAAAGATGTAATTTTATAACCTTGCCACAACATACTCAATTTTTAAGTTCAAAGATAAGGTTCTTTGAGAAAGAGACAGCCTGAAATGCGTGAAAAGCATTTTTGTTACTAAAAACACGGATTTTTCAATGTGCAATTTTGCGCACAAGTGGCAAATTTTAAGACAAGATAAACTCCAAAAATACCGAAGTTTAAAAGGTAGGTAACTTATCTCCGATAGCCATCGGTCTTCCTATGGACGGGGTTTCTCAATTTTTCATTTTTGATTCTAAACTAAAGCTATTCTCCAATATATACTCAATTTCGAAAAGAAAAGTAAAAATCCACTATTTTTTGGAAATTTTCCTTAATTCGAAAAGTAAAGCTCTATTTTTTTTTAAAAAATGAAAAAACCGTCCTAGACAAATTTGTCTGGTTCCTAACAAAAAACATAAGAAATCATGAAATTAATTGTTTTGTTAGCTGTCTGAAACTTTTGGGGCAAAATAGTGCTTTTTTAGTATTTTTCTCAAAATACGGAAAGTTTTACATTAATCTGCTGCCCTCATCAGGGTCATCGTCCAATTTTCTTCTAGAAATGTATACTTTTTCATACAATAATCAAATATTTGCAAATTACAAACCAAAATAGAACCTCGGAAACTCAAGGTTCACACTGCCCTTAAGCAAATACCAAGAATCGAGTTACTGATTGAGCTGGACCCTGTGTTTAACTAGATGTTGATATACTATTTCAGATCACCTTTGACCTCTACATTTTAAACTAATCAAAGACTCATGAGTCCTAGGCCCCACCGATAGGGCTACCTGTTTAGAGTTATGGGACCCTGGGCTACAATATGTAGTAACTTTTAGTGTAGCATTTTATTCATACATTTGGGTTTTTGTATGACCTTTGACCTCTGGGTCAATACTTCAATGGTCATGAAGGTAACCAAGACTGTCCACTTAACAAGCTGGGATTTAAGGCCGACTCAGAATTTTCCCGATGAGGCTGAACTCAAATTTCAAACAAATCATGTTTTTTTGCATATACATAAGGCTTGTCCATATATCTAATCACTGTGTGGAAATAACTAAGCTCACTTCGCAGTCCTTCATATTAATCACAAATTTGTCATAAAATTTCCGGATCCGAATTTTTGAAATACATGTTATCCTATGGCACTGTTATACTTGGGCGAACGGTTTACTGTATGAAAAATGAAACAATCCAATTCACTCTCTAACTTTGAATTAAGTAATTTTAGTGACTTATCTTTAGTTCTAGTTGACAATTTTAATTACTACACAAAAAAATAATATTTTGAAATCTCTGATTCAGCCCTTACTTAAGATTAATTGCCATACAGCGAGATTAGAGGGTGAGAGGTAAATCAAGCCTTGGAGAATTTTAAAAAAATGAATCCACATCTTGGAGCCCCCTTTTGCATACAGTTCTGTCCCTGCATGTCAGTTCCTGTTAGATTTGTACGATATGAATACTCAAAACAGACTGTTTTATAGAACTGTTGATAGTCAATTGTTCAAATTTACGATTCAATTTACACGGTATTATGCATTAGTTGACAAGTTATAGCACCAATGACTTGTGGATGGCGCAAAGAAGAAGAACATCTACATTGCTTGTCAGAATCCTTCAGAGGTCGGTAACGCGCGCGCGCGACGCAATATTTGCATAAAAAGGACGGAGTCTATGGGTAGTCTCATTCGCGTTAACCAATGGGAGGCCAACCTTCTCAAACAAGCCAATCGGAATTTACTTCCGTGTTGACGCACATCACGCTCGGCGCATGGTAAATAACTCTGAACAGTTCTGGCAGAGAGTATAAGACCCAGTGCTTACCAATGCTCATCCTGGGAGCTTCATTTACATCAGTCGAGTCAATATCAACAACAAAGTTTTCATCTTCTGTTTCATCCATCACTTCCTGGGTTACCTCCACAACCACTTCCTCACCATTTTCTTCAGGAAGATCATTTGCAGCTATCAGTTCTTCTTGACCGGAGATTTCTTCAGGATGGTCACTGGTAATACTTTGGTATTGTTGCCATGACGGTGGTCTTGGAGACTTGGATCTTAGACCTGCAATGTGGAGTGTATTATTCTTATAGTTACGCCAATGAAAGCTAATTTTCAGTTTACTTCATATTTATAGCAAGGTGATGATACGACTCTATCATCATTATTTTTTTTTACATTCATTATTTCATATATATCATGCTTTCTATCACAATCTTAGCACGTATCTCAAAGAACTGTGGAAGTACAGTACAGGTCACAAGCACAGTGACCTTTTGGAGGTGATTGCTTGGTTTGAAAAAAATAGTAACAAAAAACACTGAAATATTCTGGCTATTTAAAAAAATGGCACAATAATGTTAATTATTTTTGGAAAAATTATTTTCTTTCTAAAAAAATGGGATGTGGGTAGACAATGGGAAATTCAAAATTGACTTTCACAGTCATTTACACTACTGCTTACTGGGATTTAGTTAGTTACTTAATTCTGCACTTAGTTTGTATAAGACCAGATAACATCCTATGTTACGTTTTTTGTTCCTGTAAACCAAAATGCCCCTTAGTATTAAAATTCCAACAGGTACAACTGCCCACTGTGTAACAGACAGACCAGTTTATTTCAAGATACCAGGACAAGGCAATACCATTATTTTAAGTGGAAGAATGAGGATGGAGGCCGAGTTCTTCAACGCAAAAATAATGGTGTTGCAAGTTTCAATTTGTTGTAAAGAGAGTACCGATTCCCCAAATCATACCTTTATTCTCATTCCTAAACAGCTTTATAATTTAAGGTCATCTTTAATCCAATTTTGCGATACTTTATGGCTTAAATACAACAAGAAAGTACTGCCACCACCCAGTGACAAAAATCAAACAACCTGTTGAACGCAACGAACAAACACAACAAGAGCAACATTGACAGGAGCGCGCAAACGTAGCAAAACGCGGTGTGACACAAGCGCTTCAACCTCCAAATAACACCAATACACAGCGCATACTACCTGGGTTCAACTGTCGAATTGAACCAGGGCATCCCGACAATGAAATTTTACATTTTCACAGCTGTTTAAGAATTAGGGGTTCATTCATAGTATTTTGGGTATGAATGCTTGTTTGTATACCATACTTTTTGCTAACTATTACTTACAAAATTAAATCATTAAATATCAAATTCAGTCTGAAATTGCATGATTTTTTACCACTTTCGGCATTCGTCATGGCAGCCATGCATAAACGGTTGTTTATACATGGTCATATGATGCGTATTGACCAATCGCATACGCCGCTACATACGAGGTGTACATGAATATATAAACTTTCAAGTAGCAAAAATTTAGCTGAGTAAATTTCTAGTATAAACTCATACTTTGAGGAGTACCATCTTTTGGTGTAACAGTCCTTGGTGTCCTTGAACCAGGCTCATCTTCAGTTTGCAGCTCATCAAATTGCTCTTCCATCTGTTGATCACCTTCCTGCTGAAATTCGATGTCAGGTTCGCTACCCGCAGGCACACTAGTTGAAGCTGAGGCAGAGCTATGCTGAGAATAACGGCTGACTGGACGGCTTATCTGTAAATTATATTTTGTATAAGTCAAATCAAATTATTATTTAACATAATATGTGTTCTATTTCCTTTTGGGGCCTTTTTTCCCAGCTGCTTTGTGGTGGAATTTCTTACCTTTTTATGACTCAAAAAAGAAGAAGAAAGAAGTGTACTAAAATGAGATTTTTAAAAAATTCTAAATGCATAGCTTTTAAAAAGCTATGCATGCATTCTTCTGAAAAACCCTTTTTTTCCCTTCTAGCCTTACAACCTTAATTCAAAGTACCATATTGAAGACACTAGCTCTTTAAAGTGACAGGAGGAGATTTTTTTAGGATACAAATTTCTCTCAAATTTCACTAGATCTGTTGTAGACCACCTATCGAGAACGTTTCGAAGGTTTATTGGACAAACAGGTGCAAAAGAAAACCGCAAACCTTGTTTTAAACTTGCATGCTATTGTAATCGTTCCCCATAGAAAACCACACTTTGACTTTCTGTCGTGCACGACAAAAAGTACTAAATCATTATCTTATTACATAAAGACGGCGTATTTGGCTTATTCATTTCAAGTGTGATCTAATACATTGGTAAGCATTCCAAATATGTAAAAAATGGGGTTCAAGAAAAATGGGGGCGCTTCTTTCTGGAAATCTCCTCATGTCTCTTTAAAGGTGCAACGAGAGATTTCACATATCAGGTGTCCCTGAACAAATCGAAAGTACTGATTTTTGCCCTGATGTAAAGCTTTCCATCAAAAATATTCCCGTCTGAAAGGATTTAGCTAAAAAATGTTTCTTTGGTACAAAAATTGTGAAATTTCTAATTTTGTATAGGAGCAAATACGAAATTCAGCCTATGTTTTACATTGAAATATAAGCAAATCAAAATCACCTGATTTCTCTCTTTTAAGACATTTCTGTATTTATTATTTATTAAGCTTTCATTATACAGGGTAGCTCCATCCGTGAAAGAACACTGCTATCCTAGGAGGCCCTGTTATATACAGGATAAAACATTTAAATACAATTTACAAAGCAATTAAACATACAAAAGTACAGTAGATACAAATTATGTAGAAGATTACACATGGTTAACACACTGATGATTAATGATATGTTGAAAGAGCCACAGATTTAAATTGGCCAAGAGACAGAGAATCGAAATTTGAACGGGTTTGAATATCAACCAAGTTATTCCAAAGATTTGCTGCTCTAACATGAAAAGTTCTCAAACCCATATTGCTCTTATAGTGAGGAATAACAAGTGAATTTGAGGAATTTCCTCTAGTGTTATAATCCTAAGTAGTGTGAGTAAAAGTGAAGTTTGAACAGAGATAATCAGGGGCTTTACCTGTAAGACATTTAAATAACATAACAAGAATGTGATTATTCCATCTGTGATCTAATTTAAGCCATTTAAGAGTACTCATCATTGAATCAATAGGTGTTCTTATATCAGCAGATTAGAATAAGTCGAGTAGATTGTTCAAAAGAAATTGAGCCTGTGAGAGAGAGTTTGAGAACAATTTTGAACAAACATGACTACAATAGGTCAAAATGTGGCATAACAAGTGATTCAGAAAGTTTTTTAGGGATTGAAATTGGGAAGGTAAATTTGACACGACGGATAACACCACAGCTTGGAAAACCGTGGGACGCAATTGAATCCACATGGTGATTTGAGACCTGAGTGAGACCAAAGTCCTGTCTGCAAAAAATTAGACAAAGGTATTTGAAATGATCAACTTTCTAATATTGCATGGTCATTATATACAACAAAACATGTTCAATTTACAAGGTTATGTGCTGTGACCAAAAAAGCATCAATGTAGTTTTGTTGAGATTAAGAGTGAGTTTGTTTTTTCTGAACCAACTAGCCAATATTATGTAGATTATGATTGCGACTATTTTGAAGACATGCAGGGTACTGATGAACTACAAGTAAAGAAGTATCATCAGCATACATTACCGTTTTACATGTGACTACTATCAGGATGGTCATTAACAAATATAATAAATAATAAAGGGAACCTTCCGCATATAGACCCTTGTGGAATCCCAATTTACATGGGCTTTCAATCAGAATAAGAGCAAGCCAATCTTGACAGATGCAATTGGTACTGAGTATAAACACAAGGTGAGAAATCTATAGAGTGTCCAATCTATATGAAATTACTGTTATGACACAATGGGTGCCTCAAAATCTCTTGTTGCACCTTTAAGAGTTAAATTGATAAAGTAACAATTGAGAACATATCAAATGGGATGTTACTCTCTTAGGTGACAAAACCAGCAGTCACCATATTCACTGTATTAGTTTCAAATTTTAAGATAATGAAATTTGTTGAAGGTCTTGTGTTTTGATTAAAAATCTTACATGGTGAGATGAATGTGACCCTTCTGCATCTTCTACTCCTGTCTCAGGCAAATTCTCCTCCTCTGTTGGCATGGCAACTGATTTGGCAGATTTAGCAGATGATTGCCTTGATAATGGCATTCCTGTATCTTCTTGAATATCAACTTCACCTTGATCTGTCATGGAAAAACATACGGAAGTTCTTGAGGAGTAGTATCTTTCTTTTCAAAGAAAACAAGAAAGAAACTAAGACAGAAGGAAGGCCAAAATTTCAACTGTTTCATCTTTGAAGTCAGTTTTTTATGATCTACCATATACCACATCTATGGCAAATGGATGAGCTGTTTATTTTGTGATAGTCATGGGAGTGCCAAACCTGGGAGTGTTTTCTTTCCCTGTACTTTCCCTGTTCAGTTTTTTATTCACCTTTTGAACTAAATTAATCTTTAATCATATTTTTTGTGTATTTAATTCACTAGATATTGAATATTATTCCCCTCTATACTTGGCACTAGAGAATCAGGAGAAACATAATCGATTACTTTGTCTAAGACTATGTCGTATGCTTCTATACTAAAATGTTTTCCATTTCTTGGCCATTTCAAGGGAAAGAACAAAACATATTCAGAGTTCAAGATTGTGCTCAAAGGTGCTTGTTCTGATTGCCTTTAGGACCCCCCTTTTTATCCAGAAGCAGTATCAATTTTAACATCAAATGAAAGATCATAATTTTTCAGCTTCCAAATCTGTTTCTTTCCCAAGATCAGAGGTGTCTATTCTTCCAGAAAGTCAAAATTATTCCCTGCCCTACAGTGGTTTGTTGAAATCCTTCCCCAAATTCTTCCCCAAAAGACCATAACCCAAATACAAAAATACAACAATAGTATTAGCTTACCATCCTCATCCAAAGCAGATGCAGTCCCTGACACATGTGACCCTGATCTCTCTCTTCGAGATGCTGACCGCCTTGTACTAGACCGCTGTGATTCCTGAGATAATATTGATCTAGACGAGTTTGGTCTTGAAGGATCAAGAAGCTCTTCATCCTCCTCAAGTACTAACTCTGCATCACTACAACCATCAGACCAAGATTCAGGATGCGATGATGCCCCACGGCTGAGAGATCGACGACCATCAGATATCGCCTCATCTCCATGTTCTGAAACAGCGCCCTCTAGAGCACTTGTACTATCCTGTTCAAAGTCATCACCATGCTCACTTGCTAACCCACCAGAAATACCAGATCCAGGACGTCCAATCGATGACCTGACAGACGACTTCCTGGATTTGATCATCACTGAACGTATGGAGTTGACTGATTCTGGTCGAGACCCAGGTCCTATGTGGATACTGTGGACTTCCTCCTGATAATTGTCCATGGAGGTCATACTGGGTGGATAAGGAGCTTGAATTGGATGGCCAAGATAAGGAGCTGACTTGATGGAAGCAGCAAGTCTCTCAAATGAGAGAGGTGTTGAACACAACGATTTGGAAGTTCCAGGCCGACTGGGTCCTGTTTTAGAAGTGGAAGGTCTGCTGAACCTGTCAAGAAAACATCACAGACATCAATCAAAAACAACAAATGTTATTTCATAAGACAGAATTTCCTTAATCTCTATCTCACAGCTACTTATGATTAACACATGTAAACATCCCTAGGAAACCATCCTTGCCATTCTTTTAGTCACTCAGTCTTGTGGGTTCTTTGTGGCCAAGCTCCTCCATTAGGTCCTTTAAGTTATGTATCTTAAAATGTTCTCTGGAGCAATGTGTAATATGTTTGACCTTTTTACACAAACTTTTCTCTCTTAACCTCAGAGATGCAGCATTTCTTAAATTTTCCCTAGTCTTTTCTCCCACTTTCTGGAATTTTGCCTAAATCAAAATCCCCCGAATTTTCCCTGACACCTCTGGCAATCCTGTTCAAGGACCAATCAATATTGACAGAGGGGAATGTGATAATCTATTGTTAGGGTAACCTTGAAAATTATATGTAAAACCACCAGTGGTAGGAGAGATTGTGCACACTTTCCCAGGGGTAGAAGCACCCTGGATCATGAATGGCTTTACCCAGAATTTGGATGACAAATTATATCAAAATAGGTTTGAAGAAAAACTCTAGCATTTTTTCCTCAAATTATGAACATCGGCAAAAATGTCCAGTTTCAGTGACAGTAGGATTATATTTTATTGATGAATAAATGAAAGAGTTTGGGTGCTTGGGTTTGGGTGCTAGGCTGGACCTTACATAGAAATATTTAAATGTTCTGGGACCATTTACATTTCAATTTGTGTATCATTTGCCTACCAAAAAGATGTGATGAAATCATCCTCTGCTTAATCCTTTCAGATATTTTGATGGAAACTTTTACACACGTGCAAAAAATAAGGGCTTTAATTTTATTTAGGGACACTTGATAGGTGAAAATCTCTTGTTGCACCTTTAACAGTTTAACATGTTCACCTCTGCAAAATGTGTTTTAATGATGCCCACCAAAATATATTGTTTCCCCTGCCTTCCCCCAAATAAAATATTTGGTTATGCCGTAAGGGGGAGGGCTCTGGCAAAAATATGGAGGCAAATGTCAAGTAGGGGATGGGTCAAGTTTTGGCCAGATGGGGCCCTAACCCTCAACAATAAACAATAAAATCCCTGGGGTCCGTTCCCCAAACTCGTGCTTAACCCTAGTGTATACTAACTCATGTGTATGTCCTACATACATAACAGACCTTTTCATACCAGTTACACAGTGCTTTGGACAAATTGGTCCACTCAGGCATGACATAGTATGCAAATAGATTTATGACTGAGTTTTGGGAACGGCCCTCTGCCTCTATTAGAAATGTGCAATCCTGCAGCTGCAGTAACTGATACAGTGGCAGTGCCAAACTTATTTTTCAGGAGGTGGGCCGATTTTTTTTTTGGGGGGGAAGTGAAATTTTAGGGTGGTTAAATATCCAAAATTCTTAGGTTTTTAACCAATTTTGGCCCCAAATCATTGATTTTCACCAAAATTTGTTTGGCCTCAAATTGCCAATTTCTGCCACAAATCCGTCATTTTTCTTCTGGCCGGGGTGGGGGCACAAGTTGGGGGCAAGAAAGAAATTTGAGGGAAAATTGCCCCCTGCCCACCTAGCACTGCCACTGCTGATATAATCAGTTTTTGTGACAACTCCCTTACCCTCCTGTCATTGGTCTAGACAAACCATCTAAACCTACAGTCGATGGTCTTGATATTGTCTCAGCAAGCTTATCTGCATCTGCTGTAATAAGAGTTGACCTCTGACTTCTGACCTCATCTCCATGTGGCCCCATGACCTCACCATCAATCTCTATACTGTACAAGGCATTATTGAGCTCCTCCACGGTGTCAATGGATGATAAGGAATGATGAGATGGTGAACGTACAAGACTGCGCAACCTGTATTGTTAAGAATACAATAAGGGCATTTATAATGGAGACTCCAATTTTATTCTGTTTGAAGTTCAAGTAAACAGTCATTTAGATGACAAGAAAGTGGAAAAAATCCCAACAACAAAAAAATATGCAATGTCCATTAATGAGGTTAAATAGTGGAAATGCATTTTGGTATAAATTGACTTCTGATGATGCATTGGAAAAAACACATAAACTGTGTGGTGCATATTGAGCTGAAATATCCCAAAACAGCCCCCCCCCATTTTTGTGAATTTCTGGTGATTAAATATTATTGTAGTTTAGGTCCTATTGTAGCACTTTCGAAGTAATGTATCCTAGTGTGATATTACATGTTCCTGTTGTAATTTTACCTCAGCATTCATTTATATATTGGGATGCGATGCAAATCTATAAGCACTAACCAAGCAACCACCTTCCTAATGAATAAATCAGATGCAAGGCTTCTTTCTGCATGTCTCAACACATAAGCCATTGGCCCTAATCAGAGATGGCTTCCCAACTAACGGAGGTCATTTGGGAAGCCATCTAAAACCACAATGCTTGATGAGGTTCATTTGAATACATTTTCAGGCTGTTTCCAAATATCATCAAGCATAACTTTGATTTTTTAAGCTAAGCCAAATTTCATAATACCTCCATATGCTTATATGGAAGGCATCTGAAACCACAATGCTTAATGAGGTTCATTTAAATATATTTTCCAGGATAACTTTGATTTTTAGGTTTAAAAAAATTTTTTGTTTTGTTTTTCCAGCTATGCAGTATTGTTTTGGGCTATTTCAGATTCGATTTCTTATAGCCAGCCTCCTTATGAAGAAACAACCAGAATTGATTATGTGCCTCCCATATGGCCATATGTAGGTATTGAATTCATTTGGTACAGCCATGAAATAACCATGGTCAGGTCATGATCAATGCATGCATTCGTAATCCATGTGACAACCATGCAATGATCATGATCTTACCATATGGTTAATCCCAATGGCCGGTATTCACAGGGCTTCGAAATCCACGGGAGCACGGGAGCGTCGCTCCCAGAAAAAAATCACGGCCGGCAGAAAAAAATGACGCAGTAAAAAAAAAAAAAAAATTAAGAACAAAATTTGAAAAATTTTAGGAAAAAAATTAATATTTTCTGATTTCTACAAAATCACATCAAAAATAATACGTGTTTAAATGTTACCATGGTTACTTAGTGTAACAATATCAATACCAGTTAGTTTATTATTGTTGTGTCTGGCCTCCTCTGCTCCCGTGTGGAGCAATTTCTAGCGGAACAGTTGATGTTCATGTCATAAATAATAACACGGTGGATATTATCAATTTTAGCGTAAAAAAGGTAAAGTCAAGTTAATATTTTTCCATATAACCCTTAAATAATTTAATTTATGAATTACAATTTGTATTTTATTTGCTAAACAAACAAAAAAATTAAACAAAAAAATGGTGCATTTTTGGTCGAGCCATTACTAGACTTGCAAAACCAACGTGCTGATTGTGTTTAAACCTGATCAAACTATAGCAAGGAGGATTAAAATAAGGAGATGGCACTTGTGGTAGCCTTTTATCAAGGCTTTGATTATTTATTCAATTTGTGTGAGTCCGCCCCTCTCTGGACCACTCTGGGTCGTAATCAAAGCCTTTTTGCGAATATTTCCTTTTCTTTGTTACTCATTGTTTTTCGGGATATTTCTTCTGAAACTATAGCGATTGTTGATTGGTCAATGATGATGTCATCGTTCGCTTAAAATAGTTCCTAGAATACAAGTTTATTGGAACTGATCAATAACCATTCAATTATTGGGTTTTGGTAACCAATTCAAAACAAAGCGAATACCGGGGCGAATACAGCCAGGATCCCTGATGCAGGCTTACAGCTAGCTGGGAATGTAAAATGGCGAACACTTCTGCTGCCAAACGGCACGGTGAAAATCATGGTGGAATTACATGCATCGTTTTGTCAGTGTCTCTGTGTATACTGTAGGATCCCGGTGTACATGGTGTAGGATTATTCGAGCTCGCTACACGTACGGTACTGTGGAGTCTGTGCTGAATATGACTATCATGAGGGTATTTGAAGCTACGGCTATGTTTACTGATGTGATTCGCTTACTATAATGTGAATTTTACAGTCATTGTAGTGAACGGATTTGTATTTTACACGTAGTTTCATTGCATCGTTCAGCCATGGTTCGGCCGAAAGTTTAGCCTTAAATTGTGCAGTAATAGGTGTTTGTTAAGACATGGTAAGTTCCCGAGGTAAGTTCAGACTAGGATGTGCGTGTCGCCTAAATTCTCGGCGTGAATTTGTGAACTGGACTTCATTTCTGGCTTGAATTTTGGGATGTTCGCCACACGTCACATTTGCGTGGCATGTTGATACGTGGGTCAGGATTCATCATTTCAATTCAATGTTCAAAATCACTTGTCATGTCTGTGAGTGGCAATTTTGACTGGTCACTGCAGTACAAATATTTGATAAAATGACTGACGTATGCCTTAGTCTAGTCTCATATTCAGTGGTTTGTGCAGGGAGTGGTGGGAATAACTTTTACTAGCCTTTAATGGGAGGGACTTTTATTTCTGCAGAGTGGGCTACCAAATAGCCCATTATGCCATGCATCTCCACATACAGTACGGACTCACTCGCACTCGCAGGCTGTCAAGAACTTAGGCGATTTTGCTTTGGAATGTATGCTATTAGGACGTGCAAAAATCCGATATGTTAATTTTTGACGGGGGACATCATCGATATTGGCAAGTATTTGAAAACGTTGTCATCGATAAAATTGGGCGGTTGCTTTACGATTGGAAGGGACTACTTTGATGACACATGCACGGTTTCAAATACCAATTTGCGGGGGCACAAAGACAAAAATGAAGCCTAGCTCCGCTCGGCCTCGCGTCTTCGGCGTTCAACACGCACCCCTTCGCGCGCTCGTGGTGGTGGATTAAAAATTGCGAGAGCGTCTTGACAAAGACTACACTTGTGGGGACGAACAGTGGTCCCTGGACATTGCTTACAGGGGGCGCTATAAAGACTGGGTTAGATTTTAAGGAGGTGAGACACCAGCACTAAAAGGCCAGCAAAACTCGGGGTAGATTAAACAACACATCAGACGGATTAATCTTGTAGATATTTTCACTTAAAACGTACCATTGGGTCGTAATATGAAAGCTGGATTCTGAGTGTATAATATAGATATATCACGGTGAATTATTATTATTAAGTTCTTTTTCAAAAACAAATCGTACGGGGAAATAAAATTTCCAGGTGCTTTCAATTGCAGGGACCCGGAAAGTGTAAACTCCAAGGGCTGTAGCAAAATATAGAACCTTGATTTATAAAAATAGGATTAAATAAACCTAAAGAACATTAAAGGAGCTAAATTTTGATACAAACATACCAAATTCGACCTTGTGGGAAATAACCTTGAAATAGGCGCCATTTGGAACAACAAAATAATTAAACATTGGAAACATTAGGTAGGAACACCTTAAACTGGGATGGACCTTGGTGCAAGTGGAGGGCGCTGAGGGCGCTATATATAGCCGACTTCCTTGCAATGCGAAGTTCGTTCCTATCATAGTTTAAACAAACGGTTTGAACAGTAACTCTATAACGTGAGGTTAATAAATGCAGGAGGGACCATAAATTTAGTTGGTATGCACGAACTTTCGAATTGGACATTGCCATATTGAGGGGTAAAAGGAACAAAAAGACGGATCAGGCGTTAAAG
Organism: Ophioderma brevispina; assembly: GCA_023653785.1. Classification (NCBI taxonomy): domain Eukaryota; kingdom Metazoa; phylum Echinodermata; class Ophiuroidea; order Amphilepidida; family Ophiodermatidae; genus Ophioderma; species Ophioderma brevispina. The sequence goes on from JAMKCH010004603.1 coordinate 54,484, forward strand.
TGTCAACCCCCTCCTGACTATAGTCTCTGTACGCACGACCCAGACTCTATTTTAAAGCTTTCATAGACGACACACAGCAAACACAGCAGATCCCAGGGCATCGTGCAGAAAATGAGCCAGCTCTAAGGTACGTGTTTTATACTAATATTTTGCCAAAATAAGATATAATTATGCTCCATGTTGTATATTTTGTGTAAACAAATGTCGATGTTCGATCAGCAGCCTACAGCCACAGGACCCTGATTTTATGAGGTAAGGTAAATGCGATCTGCAAAATGTACAATGCAGTGTGAACTGTGTATTCTATGTGTGTGAAACCAGCCAGCATTCTGTAAATTACATTTGGTGAAGGGGGTGGGTTACTCTGAATAAATAGTGATGATTTCTAACATTTTTCTCAAAAATAAGTTAACACAGGTAACTTTTTGTCACCAATTAAAAATGAATCATGTGAATTTCAGACAAAGAGCAGCAAAACAGTTTTTCCCTTTCTTTTGCTACAAAATTGAAAGAAATGGTGGTGGGAGGTGCTGATTTTTGCCATCAATATACTAAAACCCAAGATCTTCCGGGGGCTCAAGCCCCCCTGGACCCCCACAGCTAGGGATTTCGCGGCAAGCCGCCGCAACGCGGCAAGCCGCTCAACAGTTAATTCTGCAGGAAAAAGTATTCCTGAATAACTTCATGCTCCCAGCCAGCCAAAATTATTCCTATGCCCTGGTATTCACAAAAGAACTTAGTCCTGGCTTTAATCTTAGTCCAGGAACTAAATCCATCTAGAAAGCCCCTTTAATTTCTTCAAAAACGAATAGGAAAGAGAAGAAAAACAATTTGAAATAGTAGTTCTCAGCTTGGTGTTGTCTACCTGTACTTTCTTTTCGTATTCAGCAGCAGAAAAAAGGAAAAAGTACTATAGGAATAGCCTGAGGTTGCTCTGGCTTTTCCCGCTACGATAGCCCCTTACTCATCTGCCCTCCACTAAAGCCAGAGCGGCAATTCATTAAAAAAAAAACGGGCTCCACTGTGCCACAAAGTCAAGATTTTGGTGATACTGACAGTCTTCGATGACCCGAAATCTGTGCATATATGAAATACATTTGATTTGCTTACAGCCCCACTAGCTCGATTTTAAAAATACACACGGTTGCCACAGCCTCATGCTCTTAAAATCCGGAAATGTTGAACCTAAAAGCATGAAAACTGAACAATTTAATAGCTAAACACAAGTCGTCTCCCACGTCCGGGTGTGTGTTCGTAATTATTGGTAATCAGCGAACATAAGCGTGCTCGTGCCTAAAGAAAATAAACCTTGGGAGGGAACCAATCTGGGGAGACTCAATGATTCTAGTGGGGCGACGCTATGTTTAATATTGGGATTTTTAAAGGTCAAGGAAATCCCCGTTTCACAATAACAGATTTTAACCATGATGGAAAATTAGTCAAAAGAAACAACGTGCGTATAATAATATAATGTTAGGGACTACATTCAAAGGTAAAGATTTTCAATAAGTGCTGTTTTTGGAATGATGTCTGAATTTTGCTTATTCCGAATCAGATCCGCTGTGCACCCACCCCCGGCTTTTTCAATACTCTCCCGTGCGTAGCGTTGAGTTGTAGGAGGTAGGTACGGACCACGTGCAACGTTTATGGAACGAGCTACATATGGAAAGAGGTGAAATTTTAGAGGTCCTTATAGTAGGGACTTAGTCTGGACTAAAGTTCAAAGGTCCAACGAGAGATTTGAGGAACCCAAATATTGTGTATAATAATAACTTCATAATAGTAAGACACTCAATAGATTTCTTACCTTGTATTGCTACAGAAATGTCTTAAACGAGAAGGAAAAAAGTGATTTTGATTTGCTATATTCAATATAAACATAGGTGAATTCGTATTTGCTCTATACGAAATTAGAAATTTCACATTGCTTGACAAAAGAACATTTCTAAACTTATCCTTTCAGATGGGGATATTTTTGAGGAAGCTCTACGTTCAGGGCAAAAATCAGATGTCACATGGTTTAGGGCACTGTTATTGAAATTCTTGTTGCACCTTTAAGCCAGGACTTAATTCTTTTGAATTTACTGGCCAAAGAATTCAGTACCCCACATGGAGCACATATAAATCATTTCATATAGGTATAATATTGACAAATGGCTTCCTAATTAACAAGAGGTTCATTGGGAAAGCATCTGACAAAGCCATGTTGCTGATTAGATTCATTAAAATACATTTTCGGACAGTTTCCAAATATGGTCATGTATTAAACATAACAGTGTTTTTAAGTTGAGAAAAATCTTGTTTTTGCAAGCTGTAAAGGTTCACGTAAAGACACATACCACTATCAGAGCGAAGCTTTACCAGGCCGGGGGCCATTTCTCTGTCCTTGGCATTGAGGACCAGACATATCTAGTGTTATTTGAAAGGTAGGGTAAAGGTGCATACCAGAGCTAAGCTACCCGGCCAGGGTGCCCATCATGAGCTAAGCTACCAGGCTGGGGTGCCCATCATGAGCTAAGCTACCAGGCTGGGGTGCCCATCATGAGCTAAGCTACCAGGCTGGGGTGCCCATCATGAGCTAAGCTACCAGGCTGGGGTGCCCATCATGAGCTAAGCTACCAGGCTGGGGTGCCCATCATGAGCTAAGCTACCAGGCCAGCCGGTCCCATCATGAGCCTAAGCTACCAGGCCAGGTGTCCATCATGAGCTAAGCGCCAAGCCGGGGTGCCCATCAATGAGATACGGTACCAGGCCGGGTTCCCATCATGAGCTCGCTACCAGGCCGGGGTTGCCAATCATGAGCTCAGCTAGCAGGACCCAGGGTGCCCATCAGAGCTAAGATACCAGGCCAGGGTACAGCCACTATGGCTAAGCTACCGGGCCAGGGGTGCCCTCATGAGTAAGTTACCAGGCCAGGGTGCCCATCAGGACTAAGCTACCAGCCAGGGTGCCCATAATGAGACTAAGCTACAGGCCAGGGTGCCCATCATGAGCTAAGCTACAAGGCCAGGGTGCCCATCATGAGCTAAGCTACCAGGCCGGGGTGCCCATCATGAGCTACGCTACCGGCCAGGGTTGCCATCATGAGCTAAGCTACCAGGCTGGGGTGCCCATCATGAGCTAAGCTACCAGGCCGGGGTGCCCATCATGAGCCTTAAGCTTAACCAGGGCCATGTGCCCATCATGAGCTAAGCTACCAGGCCTGGGTGCCCATCATGAGCTAAGCTACCAGGCCAGGGTGGCCGCAACATGAGCTAAGCTACCAGGCCTGGGTGCCCATCATGAGCTAAGCTACCAGGCCTGGGTGCCCATCATGAGCTAAGCTACCAGGCCAGGGTGCCCATCATGAGCTAAGCTACCAGGCCTGGGTGCCCCTCCATTAGCTACGCAATCCAGGCCTGGGTGCCCATCATGAGCTAAGCTACCAGGCCGGGGTGCCCATCATGAGCTAAGCTACCAGGCCTGGGTGCCCATCATGAGCTAAGCTACAAGGCCAGGTGGCCCATCATGATCTAAGCCTAAAACCAGGCCAGGGTTCCCATCATGATCTAAGCTACCAGCCAGGGTGCCCATCATGAGCTAAGCTACCAGGCCTGGGTGCCCCCAAATCATGAGCTAAGCTCCCAGGCCAGGGTGCCCATCATGAGCTAAGCTACCAGGCCTGGGTGCCCATCATGAGCTAAGCTACCAGGCCGGGGTGCCCATCATGAGCTAAGCTACCAGGCCTGGGTGCCCATCATGAGCGCTAAGCTTACCAGGCCGGGTGCCCATCATGACTAAGCTAAACCAGGCCGGGGTGGCCCATCATGAGCTAAGGCTACCAGGGCCGGGTGCCCTATCTCTCTGTTCCTTGCTGTTGGGCTTAGACCTTCTTGTGGATTCACGTGGGCTTTTCCCAGAGACTGCTGGTATTTTGGGAACCATCTCAAAAAATACAGACCTAGACTGGCTTGTTTGGACTCAGGGTTGAAGCATTTTCAAGCTGAAATTCAAGTTAAGTTGAAATTTTTGGAAAAATTGAACAAACTTTGGACTCTGAGTGACTCTACTGCTTCAACTTCGAAGTACAAAGTAAATTATCAATTCGTGTCTAACATTATCACGCCTTACTACCAAACATGTTTAAACATCCTAAATCGCGAGCGATTTTAAGACACAGTGCATTATGCACAAACAAAATCTCTTATACTGATTGCACAAAATACTGGTCGACATATACCAGGCATTCCTTTTTGTTTGACTAAGTTGTTTGAGACTTTGGAGTTTATTGATTACTTTGTTACTTGTAGGTGTACATAGTCATCTATTACTTAAAACTTACAGCTCCCAGAAATAATACAGAAAAAGCAAAGGATACTAACATTATATGAGTATCCACAAATAGCTGCCTTAATGGTTTATTCCTATTATTGTGGCATCAGGATTACCCAAGTTACTTACCTTGTTCTTGTCTTGCATATCCCTGAGATAGCAAACCAAGTCACCCCCCTTGGTGCACCCGATATTCCAGTGTGAAATCCTCATCCTCTTCGGTACAATCTCATGTGCGTCTTGTCGTACTGGCTTTTGAAAACTCCTCTAGGTCCCACTTGGAATACTACTCAAAAGATGAAAAATTTCATTAAATCACCAAGATATTGAGGCAAAATGACGGAGGGAGGTCTTAGCGGCAGTGTGAACCTTGAGTTTCCGAGTATCTTATTTGGTTTGTAACTTTTGGCAAATATTTGATTATTGTATTTCAACAAAAAAGTATACATTTCCAGAAAGACAATTTGGACGATAAACCGATGAGGGCATCAGAATTATGAAAAACTTTCCGTATTTTGAGAAAAATCCTAAAAAAACATGAAATTTTTTGCCAAAATTTTTCAGACAGCATAAACAAAACATTTGTTATTTTCATGATTTCTTATGTATTTTTTAGAACAGACAAATTTGTCTAGGGACTTTTTTTTATTCTTCTTAAAAAAAAAAAAAAAAAAAAAATATCAGGAAAATGTCTAAAAGTGTGATTTTTACCCACTTTTCCCATTTTTTCTTTTTCCCACATTTTAGTATATACTTGGAGAATATCTTGTTAGAAATCGAAAATGAAATTGAGAAAACGTCCCTAGAGAAGACCGATTTCTATCGTAGTAAAGTTAAGCCTTACCTTTTACTTCGGTATATTTGGCGTTATCTTGTCTGAAAATTGCAAAATTTTGCTAAAATTGAACATTGAGAAAATCCTGTTTTAGTAAAAAAAGGGGCTTTTTCACAGCCATTTCGAGCTGTCCGCTTTCTCAAATAACTTTTATCTTTGAACTTCAAAATTGACTAGTTGTGCACGTGATGGAAATACATCTTTATGCACTGATTGAATCAAACATCCCTTTGTCTCTAACTCCAGAAATCAAAAGAAATTGAAATTTCATCTGGTCTAAATTAGGCGCTTTGTTTACATTTTTTCATATATTTTTCGTTTTTTGCAAGATGCGTTCGCGCAAAAAGTACATTACAAACACGCGCACGTCTTCATTACGCAGTAAAAATTCAACGCGCCGAAACGCGATGCTGCGCCTTGCGACTGACGGCGTAAAATGTTCTTAATTCCCCGCCGTTAAGACCAGGCATGCGGTTTTTGTGACTTAAATGGTCATAGTTGTTTTTATATCGGCAAAAATTACAGCTCAGGATTGTCTAGAGTGGATAACCTTTGTTGATTTTGAAAAAAACGATAGAACATCGGTTGATTTTTAAAATGGTGTCAAAAATCCGAAATTCGTGTGAAAACAAAATAACTAGGGTTGACACTACCTTAACTACACACACAAACAGGATACTATTGCAACTAATACGGACTCAGCATTGGCAAATCCTGTATCGGAACCCCAAGCAGAGCCACTGAATCGTGATGGGGGGGGTGGGGGGGGGGGTAAACTGATGCAAGCTACCACCTCAAGGAGCTTCAAGGGAACAGACCCGTCGTCCAGCTTATAAACTTGGTGCTAACTGGTCTATACTAGGTCTCCAAGCAAAGAGGTGTAAATGTCGGCAATTCTCCTAACTGGAATAATATGTGTTCAACTTCTGCACAAAATTGCTAAAAACATGATGCAAAGAAGTACTGACTTCAAAATTTTTATGTGCTGACGTCACACAAAGACCGTTAATTTTATTCTTCAAATTTTGCCATTACCTCCCAAACAGTCCAATTTGTTGGAAAATGTTGGTCATTTTTGTGAAAGTCCATACTTAAAGTTTGACATATTTTTCCTTTAAAATGACTTTCATTCTTCGTTTAGTTTCGACAAAGACCCATTTTTTTTATACATATACACTGACAGGACAAATTTCTCCCTAAGGACCACTCTTTTAAGAGTTCACTGCCATGCACGAATCCGCTCCCCCACAACTGTTTTGTGATTCATGTTATGCCTCTTACTTTTAACAATGCTACAAAAACGGCTTTGTCTGTACATTTTTGATTGCCATATTGCAGTACTGATGCCTGCAGTTTTTGTTGTTTCCCAGCCGAGCCCCAAGTTCCGGCACGTTGGGGTGGCCCAAGAGGCGTGAAAAGACCTTTATCATCGGGTAGCGTAACATCAAAATCTCCTGGCAGCAGCAAAGAGCACCAATCTCCTTTTCCTTGTCGTAATTTGGTCTTTGGTATCAGTGTTCTTACTTTTTTCAACACTGGGGCTTGATTTTGTTCATGGTGTCTTGCCATAGCAGGCAGCGCTTCTAATTCCGTATCGTAGAGGCTCAAGCTGGTGTCAATTGCACTCTATGTTTGTTTGTTGTCAAGGCTGTTTTTGGACGGACAGCTGGTGGGGAATTCTGCTCTAGCTTCTCAGGCTGAAATCTGCTACTTGGTATGGAAGACTTACTTCTTGCTAGTTTGGGTTTTGGGGTGTTTGCTCGAAGGACATCAACATAGTTGGCAGGAAGAGCCTTGCTGGGGCTCTTGGGTCCAGTGGGTGGAGCATCTTGAAGGATGTCTCGGATTAACGATAAATCATCCTTCTTGGCTCGTAGAGGGATGCTTAGGGACTTATCAAGATAAGTGGCAGCATCTTTCTTTGGTGAACTTGGTTGAGTTAAAGTTGATTTGGCAAGTGTCTGGACAAATAAATAAAAAATAAGTTCCATATGAAACAAGTCAAAAACAAAGTTGTTCTAAAGATTGTAAAACAAATTCAGCAGTTTCCAATAAACAAAGAATGAAAAGTTGCTGTGCAAAAGTACAAATTGCTGCCCTAAAATGAACAGCTATGAACATTCTGTCCCTTATTTTAATTTTTTTATAATTATTTACTTATTGTTAATGCTATACATTCAGAAACTTCTGGAGGAAACCTATTTCTTCCCGACACCTTCAGGGTTCAGAAAATTCTGGAAGAAATTGGAACAAACTGGAAGAAATAAAGAAATGTATTATGAACAACAAACTTAATTACACCATATTAATCTGCTTTGCACTTCAAATCATCAAGGCTACTTTTAACTTAGAGACATGTCAAAATCTGGTGTTTTTTTACCAAAATAAATTTACAAGTCTATGCATGTTAGTATCACTTTTGAAATACAGATTAAATTTGTTCACAATTTGTTTTGTCTTGCAATAAAATTATACAGATGATAATTGTAACCATGGTAACCTGTTTTCCAAATTTTCCATGTGCACACTTTAACTATAATTCTCACAGTCATAATTGCAGATGCAAACAATGAAAAAAACTTTTAGAATCTGTATGGCCAATTTGTTAATCTTAAGCAAATCAAATAACAACCACTTATTGTTTTGTTTACATGTTGTGTATAATACAAATGTATAACTTTGTATTGCTTGGGAACAACCACGGTTATTTTCAGGGAGACTATCAAATTTGCTTTAAAAGAAATTGAAGATGTTCAAGTCTTTACAAGGAGTCTCTGGTAACATCATGAATACTTGGCATCTCCGGTGTGAAAAGTGTCAGTTTCTTCCAGTACATATTTGTTATTATTAATTTCGGTCTCGTGGATCAATGTGCGTTTAATTATGCAATTGCATGGGGTAGGGTAGGGCCAGGGGTTCCCTGAATGGTTATTTTAAATTATTTCATTATATATAAAACCCAAAATATAAGTCATTGGCATTAAAATAGAAAATTTTAAAATGACTTTTTCAGTTTCTTCCAGGGGCATAACAAGACCTAAGTCTCTGTGAGGGAGACAAAGCATGATTTAAAATGTTAAAAAATGCCCGATTTGTGACGGCTTTTCAACTCACGGACACATTAATCCACATAAGTATACAAGTATATATAAGTATGTTCACAGATTATTCTTCACAGCCGACATTTGTTCTGCATCATCAAATTACATCAGATGCACAATTGGTCGGAGTGGCGGCGGCGCCAGACCTCTTTTTCTGGGGGGAGCAAAGTGAAATTCTGAGGGGCAGTTCAAGCATAATTCAGTTCTTAAAGAGACATGAGGAGATTTCCAGGAAGAAGCACCCCAATTTTTCTCGAACCCCGGTTTTTTACATATTTGGAATGCTCACCAATGTATAAGACCACACCTAGAGTGAATAAGCCGAATACGCCGTCTTTATGTAATAAGATGATGATTTAGTAGTTTCTGTCGTGCACGACAGAAAGTTAAAGCATGGGTTTCTATGGGGAACGATTACGATAGCAGGGAAGTTCAAAACAGGTTTGCGGTTTTCTTTTGCACCTGTTTGTCTAATAAACCTTCGAAACGTTCTCGGTAGGTGGTCTACAACCGATCCAGTGAAATTTAAGAGAAATTCGTATCCTAAAAAAATCTCCTCCTGTCACTTTAAGGTCCCCTTTTCAGAAATTTTCCCCAAGCCCCTATACTACTTTCGAAGACAAAATCAGATCACAAGCCCCCAAGTTTGGAAATCGGGGCCGCACATCCTTACCTGAAAAAAGTAAAAAAAAAAAAAAAAAAAAAAAAAAAAAAAAAAAAAAAAAAAAAAAAAAAAAAAAAAAAAAAAAAAAAAAAAAAAAAAAAAAAAAAAAAAAAAAAAAAAAAAAAAAAAACCCCCCCCGGACCATAACTTCTGCCTCCATATTGTCTGTAATTTTAATAAATGCTTGCCCCCTCTATTAAATCCCCCTTCATTTTTTTCAACCAAATACTCCTAAAGATACCAAAAAATAAACCACACTTGTAGTAAACACTGGTATTAGTGGTAATAGACCTTTTAAAATAAACGTCAGAAACGTTTGGAGCAAAATACAATGTACGCGATTGTCGTTATACTCTTGCATATATTCACAAGCGCATTACACAACGGCGAATGCATGTAAGCGCTACATCCAACAGTTGCATGCGATGACCCATTAGGAAGCTTATCAAGGTCATTATGTATGGTAAACTTTGTTTTAAAAAAGTCTATTAACACTTTTGATTGCAAAACTAGTGGCAGATTTACTGGCCTAAACCTGGCTTATAAATCTGTGCACATATTTTACATTTTCAAACAAATTACATCTGTCCATCTAAGAAAGTATTATAATAGACTATTTTATTTAACTGCATGGGCAGTATGTTATTTTTTGCAGATGTGGACTGCTGCCATTGTTTATGTTGTTGAGTTTGTTCAAATTAACATCAATCCTTTTGGAGTGCGAAGTACCATGGTATCCCATGAGACAGCACAGGCTATGGTTTTCAGATAATAACTAAATACATGTCCTGTGACCTAAAATAAACACCCCTTTTTTTTAAATTTCAAAATGGGCCTTGGGCAAATATCAGCCCCTCTATTGTGCATTCCATACCCCCATACATATGTGAAGGCACAATTGTTAGAATGACGTTAGTACGTCGAAAACGGTTGATGAGTTTCAAGAAATTGAATCGACATCTAAGAAGGACATCGCATTTTAGGCACAAATATCTAAAAACCCTCAACATGTTTTCAACATTCCAAAAATGATTGCCTGCTGGGTTGGTCCTTCTAGATCGTTTCCCCCTTTCAACATCTCTGGATCTGGATCAATTTAACCTCCAGTAAAGCGGGTTCCCGCATCACACTAGAGGACTCTGGTACCTAGAGTGATGAGTGCAGGTAACAGACCCGGGATGATCCCCTACTCTTTTCAATGAGGTCTGCAACTTTTTACGTGCTCAGGATTGACTTCCCTGACACACAGGACCAACAGCTTTACATGACTTTCCAAACCATGAGGCGCCGGGCATCCATTGCATATACCTGCATATTCTTCGCAATGGGTGGGAGCGAGGAGAAATTCCATAATCACTCTTATGCAATCATGCAGTTTCCGACCTTATAGGAACTATTTGAGTATGACCAAGAAACCCCGACTCCAGCGGGGCTCGAACCATACTATGAAAATTGAATGTAATGGGTGAGAATATTCCTAAAGGACGGGCAATTTGAATTTTCTCATCTGTTACATCACAGTATGTTGAAAGAAAAAAGTCCACCCCATACCTGCCAACATTGGAAAGTCAAAAATCTTACTTAAGAAAGTGCAGAGCGCACACGGCAAGCACCATGGCACTCAACACTAGCAAAATGGGGTCCAAGGGTCTGTCTTTGGGCCCTGATGGGGTCCAGGAGCCTGCCTTAGGGTGCCTGAAGGGGCACGAGGGGCTGACAAAGGGGCATGGCCACCAAATTTGAAATTTTCTTTTGACTTTTAGAAATAATTTTCTTTGCAAAAATTTAAAAATCTTATTATTCAATTTTCTGCTGTCAAAAATTCTTGGAAATCCTTACTAATAAGATTAAAGGCTGACTCAGAGATTTCCTCCCGATGGAGGGGCGCACTCCAATTTTCAAACAATCGTGTTTTTTTGCACGTCCCATAATGCTTGTCCATACTAATTCATTGTTGAAATAACAAGCTCACATCGAAGTCCTTCATATAGAAAAATTACACTTTGTTTCTAAAATTTTTGTACAACGTATCCTATTGCACTATTAGACTATACATAAAGGTTTAACTGCCTGAAAAAACGGAAATCTGATTCATCTCTAACTTTGGAATTGAACATTTTAGGTGACTATCTTTAGTTCTAGCTGATTATTTTTAATTTCTCTACTCAAAATATTTTAATTTCAAAATTCTGAGTCAGCCTTTAAATCTACTAGTTGGCAAGTATACGCCACCCATGAAGGACTACCCTGGTTTCTTCAGGCGACTCCTGAAGAACCATTTCAAGAACCACTGACTCAAGGAAAGATAATATGAAAGTCATCTTAATACATGGCAGCACACAGATGTATCACATGGCAGCTATTGCACTTACAACCTTTTGCACTCACATGATGACATATGTACTAACCTGTTTAGTCTCGGCTTCAAGATCCCCATCCCAAGAACCACAACCCCTTGAGAGTGGACTGAACAATGCTGATGTCATCTTGTCAGATCATTTCAGCTACATGATCACATAAGCAGGCAGTCTCCATTGGTGTCTACAGAGGTTGAATGTTGATCATTGGCTCAAAAGTGGTAGTAATTGTCCCTACCGGTGCATCTTTTTCTCTGTAACAACAATAAACCTTGTGATTTTAAATTAGCTTGAACTTAAAAATAAGTTTGAACATGACTCCTAGAATCCCATCAAACTTGCAATTTTGAATGACTGATCCCAAACCCACCACAAAGCACACTTAAAGGGACATAATGGCATGAAAAAATATCACAATTCAGACATAAATGAAATGAGACCCCCAAAAAGAAATCACACTCCACTGGCATTTGAAAACATTTTTGGAATGTTTACATTCTGTAAACAGACTGTGCAACACATGCTTTGTTGCAGTCTGTGGCAGGCACTTCCTGCCCTGGGGAAATAAATTGGGGGGAGAGGGTAACCACCCTATTACAAGGTTCTGGCAAAGTGACCAATAAATGAGACCAGAAACAATGAAATGGTACCCTACCTGAGACCAGATCTGTTCAAATGGATACCCTATCCGAGACCAGACTTATTCAAATAGACACGTACCCTATGCTATCCTTACACTCAATTTTGAGCTATTTTATGGACTTTTTATTGTTTTGAACATGATATCAACACAAAAATCATCATTGTAACAGATTCATGCTGATTTTATACTCTACCTGAAACTGAAAAGTAAAATTTGATACCCTATGTGAGACAGAGAGTGACATAGGTTGAATTTGATACCCTATATTGCAAGTCTCGAGACCTGTCCAGGTCTCACGTTTTGTAACGCGGGTGGTTACCCGATCAGAATACCCAGTCCCCTCCCCCCATGGCGGACCCCTGGACCCCACCCTGTCGGTCCAGATGCAACTTTGGCCCCCAATAATTTCCTAGCTACGGCACTGCTCTGAGTCACCCATAACAAAATGAACTTTAATTTTGTTCACACAGTGTTTTTCTTTTTCAATGTATTCTGTCACAAGAAAAATACAAAGACTGTTATCACTAAACAATATGTTATAATAAGATTTAGGCCACTGAATTGAGAGATGATCACTCATCCACGCCATTTCACACCTTATGAATAACTGAATAAGTTTACCAACAACCCTCAACAATGGGCATGATTGGCAGTGCTGCTTGTTTTATGTGATGTATTATCATTTACAATGCACAAAACCTTGTTTTCTTTGATTTTTATGAAATTGAGCAAGTGTAATTCAGTATTAAAACTATTATGTGAAAATTTGAACTTAGTAGTCACAAATACTTAAGTGATTTAGGTTAAGTTTCACTGATATTTAATATTTCAGAGGCAATTACAGCATCTAAATAAACCAACTTATGAACCATGTGGACATTATGTGTTGTGCTTCTCAATACCCTGTCTTCCATAGGTGACTACACCCATCGAATGTGTGTCCTCAGCTTTACTCAGTACAAACCCTCAGACACACAAGGACAGACATAGGATTGCATAGCAGCATGTTTTGTTGATATCAGTTTACTGTTAACTTTCATTTGAGTCTAGTCAAATACAAAGACTGTAATCAACTAATAGGCCACTGAATTGAGAGATGGTCACTCATCCACGCCATTTCACACCTTATGAATAGCTTTATCAACAACCCTCAACAATGGGCATGATTGGCAGTGCTGCTTGTTTATGTGAAGTGTCATGATATTTTCAATGCACAAAACCTCTTTTTCCTTGATTTTTATGAAATTGAGCAAGTGTAATTCAGTATTATGCGACAATTTGAACTTAGTAGTCACAAATAAAACTTAGAGTGATTTAGGTTAAGTTTGACTGATATTTATGATTTTTGAGGCAATATTGCAACATGTAAACACACTAAACAAACAAACTATTATGAGCCATGTGGACATATGTGTTGTGTTTTTCAATACCCTGTATTCCATGGGTGACAGTATAGGAACCCACAGGGGTAGAATTTCGTACCAGAGTGCGAGAATCAGTCTTGATTCTCAAAAATGAATTTTGAGGGAATCATCTAATTCGCTGATGGGTTAAATTCTAAAGTTTACGAGAATCAACATTGATTCCCGCAAATCAATTACGAGAATCTTTGCGGGAATCGATTCTCGCCGAAATTCTAGCCCTGAACCCATGGATTTGATCCATGTACTCACTGTACTGCAGTGGAAGTGTGAACGGACCTTAGCAGCGCACCGAGATCATTTTGGCAGGTTCTCTTCGAAGGCATGTGTGCCAACGTCTGACTCAATCATGCCTTCAAAAGTATAACAATATCGATAAGGAACCACTTTGTAATGTTTACCTTTCGGCATGCGTGATACAGGTTTAATTTTGTAATTCAAGGTCTATCTGGTGTAAATTTTGAGATGTCATCGCTCTATGTCTATTTGTAGGAGACAGACGTATGAAAAATTTCCTCAAATACTTCAATTTGTACATGCGCTTTCTTATTGCAATCATTGAAAACTTATCCTAAAGGTAATAATTGATAGTACCTACTCCAGAAATTTGAGCTCTTTAAACTGAACGGTTTTGCTGTGGCAGCCAGTTAATTGGAATACATCATCATGCAATTTTGTGCCATAGGTTTGTGTGTAAGTCAACAAACTTTTGCACCTATGTTTTCAATAGAGGCATTACCAAATTATAAAAATTGGCACTGTGACCAAACGAAAAAGAGCTATGTGCTGAAAATTTCAGAATATACTTTAATACGGCTTATCTTCAATTCTACACAGAAAAATATCTCAAAATGGGTAAGGTTAGGGCGTGGCCGGCAAAGCACCCTCATGGCTTAATTTTACGTAAAATGGCTAATTTTATGAAAACGAAAAATCGAAATCTGACGAAATTCATCAAAATGGATTCCTTGACATTAAAAATCCTAAAAATGAACCCCACCATTGCTGGTGGTATGTAATTTCAGTAACTGACACATTTATCTTTTCCAAGACCCTCTTTTGGGGGGCAACTTCTCATTTGTTATGTTGTTGGCGATTGACAAATAAATTGGTAGTCAAAATGCTTCAGGGGGTCCTCAAGTGCATCAAATAGGACAAAATGATCTTACACATCATCATTTTATAGCCCCCTAATTAAAGGCACCATCAGTGATTGCTACATCAGAAAATCAAAAAAATCATTAAAAATCAGATTTTTGTACGTCTGTAACAAGTACAGCTATGCTAACATACCCTACAACTGCTAGAACTGAAAGCAACCTAATAAGGACAGAATCGGATAATTTAGCCTTGCTTTTTACTGTCCGTACGGACACTTACTACAGTTGACACGCAACTGAATGGAGATTCTTATCTTTGAACACTGATGTTTTCTTCCTTTTCTATCAATTTTCCAGTTGTAAAACAGTGTTCGATTTAGAGGGGTTTTACATGCACAAATACATGTAACATTGGCCCTGTGCATGTAAAATTTTGTCTGTGCATGTAAATTTTTGTGCAATATTCAGCCTCTTTTCAAGGAAATAATTTTATTTCAAAATCTCTGAGTCAGCCTTTAAAGACACTATCAGTGATTTGCTAAATCAGCAAATCGAAAAAATCATCAAAAATCAGATTTTTGCATGTATGTAATAAGTACAGCTATCCTAACATACCCTGCAAATGATAAGACCAGAAGCAACCTAATAAGGACAGGATCGGAGATTTTAGTCATTATTGTCCGAACGGACACTTACTACAACACGTAATTGAATGGAGAATCATATCTTGGAACACTGCCGTTTTCTTCATTTTCTGTCAATTCTACAGCTGGAAAACATAGTGTTCGATTTTTATTTAGAGGGGTTTTACATGCCACAAATACATGTAACATTGACCTGTGAATGTAAATTTGTCTGTGCATGTAAAGATTTGTTGCAATATCAGCCGCCTTTCAAGGAAAAGTTCTAATTGGGATGTAACTATACTAGTCCCAAGACTTGGGACTTCACATGGAGTTCTTTAACAGTATGCCTTAACAGTCTAGTGAGTCCCAAAACATTATGTGTATAGCTATGACAATTTCAAACCACTGGCAACATCACCGCCATTTTTATATTACTGATTCTATCAACAGCTTCACCGGTGCTTTCGCTAAACACTCTTCTACCTGAGCACAGTTAATATCCAATTTATGTGTGAATGAGTTTGTTAAAATAGCAACTTTTTCCTCGGAAATAAGCGATGGTGTTAAAGTTCTATTTACAACCATGATGGATGATGGTTGCCCAGAATACGTCAGCTCTTCAAAAAAGAGTGCCGTTGATTGAAAATTTACGACTATCCTGGTGTTGATAACACCCTAAGGAAGATTTCAAGTGGAATCCAGGGTAATATTTAATTTGCGTGAAGCGTGAAACTTATTGGAGAATGCGAGGAGCACACAAATTTGTCATAATTCAGTTACACACTATTTTGGCATGACTCCTCCATGATTAAGTAAATTGCATTATGATAATTGTACAATATGGAGGAGTCCTGCTCAGCAAGGTCCTAATCTAAGTTCTTAAAATCGGACACTGTTGTCAAATATAACTTATGGGAATCTGAGACTTTAATCCTCACTTTTAAATCTATTCCTGCAAATTTTCAATATTGTGAAATCTTTTGATTCAATCACTGATAGTGGCCTTTAAAGTTATATAGAAACTCTGAGAAACTGGCGAGCATTAATAAAGATGAAAAATACACGGTCTCGAACCCGGTCCTGAGATTAAGGCTGACTCAGAGATTTCCGATGAGGGGGTAACCACCAATTTTGGCGCACCCACCGCTCCTTCACCCAGTTGACTTCATCAAGCCTTGCGTAATAAAAAGTACAGTACTCACCTGCACTTTATTCTGTCAAGGCGATGAATTCAACTGGGTGCAGGCTGCGGTGGGTGCGCATTGTGGTTACCCCGATGAGGGCGCCCGGGGTCGGTGAATGTTTAACAAATTGTGTTTTTTTGCATATACAAATGCTTGTCCATATAATAATCACTGTGGGTAAAATAACTAAGCTCAAATCGAAGTCCTTCATATAGAACATTCGCAGAACTTTTGTTTTACATGGTATCCTATGCACTTTTATATGTACAAATGTGTACTGCAATGAAATGTGAAAAATCCTTTCATCTCAATCTTTAGAATTGAGCATTTAAGTGAGTACATTTATCTTTAGTTCTAGTTGACATTTTTAATTGCTCCTAAATATTCAAATCTCTTCTCTGAGTCATACTTTAAAGAGACAGGAGGAGATTTCTAGAGAGAAAGCGCCCGCAATATTTTTTCGAACCCGGGTTTTTTGGCCTATTGGAATGCTTACCAATGTAGTAAATCACATTTTCAGTGAATTAAGCCGAATACAGCCGTCTTTAATGTAATGAGATGATGACTTAGTACTTTCCTGTCGTGCACGACAGGAAATCAAGCATGGTTTTCCTATAAGGATGACTTAGGATACCAGTCCAGGTGAAAACAAAGGTTTTGGCGGTTTTCTTTCATGCTTGTTTGTGTCCCAATTACATTTGAAACCTTCTCGGTAGGGGGTCTAACAACCGATCAAGTGCCAATTTGAGAGAAATTTGTACCCTCAAAAAATCTCCTCCTGTCACTTTAAAAACTTAAAGTTATTATAATAATATGGACTTGTACACTTATCTTTGATTTATACAGCTAAAAATGGCCATTTCCACATTTTTATTTCTCTTGATCCCTTTAAGAATATGTTATACTACCAAACTTGCCTTCAATAAAACTAGCATAGAGACCCTATTTACTCGTGAATACTGATGAAGCAAGCCCTCATCATGCCCATGTGAGGAAATTCCTTCGGACCTGAGCAAATCTCACTCACAGTACTTGCCATCAATGAATCATGGTAAAATGACAAGCCGTTAAAGACAGCAAACGTGGCTTGTTATTCTAATGGGCTGTCCCTTTATTATAATGAAGTCACATGGAGTGATTCACGCAAAACCGCAGATTGTGATGACGGTAGCCAACATGCCACAACACAGACAAGTGTTTGGTTTTACACACAACCGGAAAAATTCAAGCACGTTATTATCTTACAAGATCTTACACAAACCAAATCTCTGGGCCCGCGACTCACAATGTCCACCGAAGCTTACCGATTTTATATCACGCAATGCAAAATATCCATCCTCAAAGAACTCCTCGGTCAAACCCGTGGGTTAAACTCGGGATCAATAACATGAGAAACGTGGCGAGAACCGACAAATGTTAAAAATACAACACAATCTGTCCTTGCGGACCGCTTGTGTCGCCATGCCCGTCGCGGTTAGTGAGAAGGCCTAACATGACCTTTGACCTTGATATTGTGACCTTCAACCTCATCAACAAATGAGAGTTCAACTTTTTCAATGAGGTCAATTTTACATTTTTCAGCCTTTTAAACAATTGACCCATCACATGCCTTTGACCTTGGTATTGGACTTTGACCTTGTTATGTGACCATTTGGAACCTCATCAACAAAGAGGGATCCCATGTTGCACCTATGCTTCAAGTTTGGTTTCCAATTGAACTTCAATTTTCATATGAGGTTCATTTTTTACATTTCCGCCTATTTTTAACAACTTGACCTCACATGACCTTTGACCCTTGGCATGTGACCTTTGACCTCATCACAATGAGGGATCCCCATGTTTTGCACCTATGAATTCAATTTGGTTTCAATTGAACTTCCACTTTTCATATGAGTCCAATTTTACATTTTCAGCCTATTTTTTACAACTCTTGACCTCCATACCCTTGACCTGGCATTGACCTTTGGACCTCATCAACAAGTGGGGGATGCCATGTTGCACCGTGACCCAAGTTGGTTTAAAAATCCATCAAAGTATGTGGATATTCAATGCAAATGTTAACCCTTTTCCACAACAGCATCAACAACAGACATCATCACCAACACAACAACAACAACATAAGACAACAACAGTGGACAAACCCTATGTGTCTTCCTTCCTTAGGGCAGGCGACACCACAAGGCGACATGCGCTGACCGTAAGTGGAATCTCTATCATTCCTTACTTTTATTTATTATGCCATTTATTAACTTATGCACTTTATCCCCTTCTTCTTCGTCGTCTTTCTTTCCTTTTTTCTGTCTTTTTCCGCATTTCTTATCATATAATTGAAAGACAAAAAAAGCGCCGGGCATTATAGGTGTTGTCCACGGCACTCCCATGATTTCTAGGTCTAATTATTTTGCATTTATCAAACTTTTCTTTAAACAAGATATTCCGTTTTTCGTATTTTCACTTTTACTAGTCTATTTTGGTATTTTTTACCTTAAAAAATGAAGTCACTTTGACAAGAAAGGAAAATAAATATTTCAAATTTGTTTAAAGAAGCGTAGGCCTATATTAGGTTTATATTTAAATTAGTTGTATAGGCCCCCTTTATTTGCAACGTTTATTCAAACACTACACAATCTCAAAATAGTAAATAAAAAAATAAAGCACTTCACTTTCGATAAGACTTGTAAGTATTAGGCATAATTGTCACATCAGCAAAACGGTAGTTTTTATTTTTTACCACCAAAATCACGAAAGTAAAATTTGCTAGAACGCAAAAAACGTAGCGCTGCTCCTTTTGCCCAAGGTCTATTTTGATTACAACTGGCTCCCTCGGAAACTACGCCAACGAGGGCTGGCGAAGGCCCGAGGGTGCAAGATTATTGGCGAAAGTTTTTAGTTTAAATTTACTCACTATTTTCGTATCCCTACAGCTGCCTTGAACTCTTATCTAATTTTATTCCAACAGCAACCAGTAGCAATTATGTCTCTATCTGCTTTTCTGGTTAAGAAAGTTTTCCATGTACAACCTAATGGCACTAGAAATTCCCGCGACTGACCTGTCTCGCATAGTCCATCTAGCAGGACCCTCGCTCGTTCCTCCCTGGTGTCCAACCCCCCTGTGGACCTGCCTCCGCGCTCGGTGGCAAGGTCAGTGGGAAAAAGAGAGTCCTTCTAGATGGACTACATGAACCAGCGTAGTTAACCGTGACGTCAGCGTTTGTTGGTCCGCACTGGAAGACATTTAGGGCTTTGAGAAGCAAATTTATTCGTTGGATTTGACATGAAAGAGGTAAAAAATCTGTGATTAAGTGGAATCCTCGAACTAGGATAGTCTCAGGTATTTATAGAATTCCGTTTCGAGGCCAAATGCCTTCACATAAATACCCGGGGAATGGGGAATAAACTGCGATAAAAAAAATTCCTCGCAGCCATTATTTGTACGGTAATGAAATAATACAGCATTGTGAATACACTTTTTCCCAACCGCGCTGTCGCTCCTCGAGTCTGAGTCTGAACGGACTATCATTTTCACTCCGGGCCCAGGGCTTATCCGCTAAACAATCAGCAAAACGTATTTTTTGTACCATGTGTACCGCTTTTGTATTCTTTAACTTGCAACAACACCGTGACTCTAGTCTAGCCATTAATGACGGAATCACTCCGTGTTTGTAAGCATGTGCTTGAATTGGCCTAATCAATTACTACTCCACTCCATCCCGTCATTCCGTAACGGGACCAACCTACCTCCGACCGCATTTATAATAATCACCACGTTTTGCTGTCTTTAAAAAAGGGATTAGCAGCGATCTTGCAAGAGAAAAAGAATTGACAATGTGGAAATGCATTCGTTTTAACTAATAAATCAGGGATAGTGTGTACAGTTACATAGAGAGTTCTCTGGTGGAATGTTAACAAACCCAAATAGTGAAAAAAAATGAAGTATTTGAGAAATTTGTCATAAACCGTCTCCATAAGACATCAGCGATGACGTCTCAAATTCTACATAACCAGCTGATTGTGGTTGACCGTAGCACAGCATAAACAAGATCAACCACCTTTTGTGTTGGAGGTCAAACTGTATGATCATGGTGCACAATATCACGCTTAAATCTGGGATATTCACCGAGAAAGGCTTTTTTTGATCTCAATCGGAATTTTGATACGCCCGTTTAGAAATTAAAGAATCCGATAAAGTACTGCCTTGTCTGTAATACGCGGATTTCAACCAACCACTTTCAGGTTATTTTGCACATCCATGCCAGTACAAAAATACAAAAATATGATTTTGATGCTTTTTTCGAGTTTTAGGATTAGCAACATCGCTGCTAATGAGCACTATAAACCCTTTAAAAACTGCTTTTGGAAAATTTCCTTGTGAGGCCGCCACCCGTGACGTTATTGAACCCCTAACTCACTGAAAAAAAGAAACTGCTACGCATATACGTATGGATGTCGCCAGTCGGTGCAGGGTATCGCCTCTTACTGATGGCGCTGCTAGCACTAAGACCAATTCGCCTGATATAGCCCGGTGGTGCAGGAAGCCCATTACCCGGGCCTATTTCCGGCAAAATTGACGACAAATCGCATTACTACCTTACAATACGGAATAAACCCCTCGCATCATTGTAGTATTGGGCTTTATTCCGTAATAAATGACTGGGGGGTAAAGTATGGCTAAATTGGTTATACCATAGGTCTCTCTTTAAATCTTATTGTTTTGTCAATTTCCTATTTTTAGGTTTGTTTTTAATGGCGAATGCTACTGAATAAAGCGCATACTCCACTAAATTGCACTTTATTCCGTCAAAATACTTAAACTA
>JAMKCH010004604.1:0-35190 GCA_023653785.1 Ophioderma brevispina
GTAAATTCGGTTGTATCTGTAAGAAATTTGCAATTTTGTATTTTCTGTCTGCAAACGGACAGAAATTACCGCACATTAGCCTATGGGACCGTGGGAAAAAGCAATTGCTCATACACAAAACCGCAAGATCGGGATCAACCCAAATTTTGTGAATAAGCTTTTCTCAAGAATATCTAGTGAATAATGAATAAAACATAACAGAAGGTACTGAAATCACGGAATGCACCTCTAAGGATATGTAGTGAACCATAAACAAAACATAAGGTGCTAGAATCGCAAAAAGCATCTTATTTAAAGGCACTATCAGTGATTTGCTCAATCAGAAAATCCAAAAAATCATCAAAAGGAGATTTTTGCATGTATGTAACAAGTACAGGTATCCTAACATACCCTGCAAACGATTAGACCAGAAGCAACCTAATAAGGACAAAATTGGATATTTTAGTCATAACTGTCCGTACGGACAATTAGTACAACACATAATTGAATGGAGATTCATATATTTAAACACTGTCATTTTCTTCCATTTCTGGCAATTCTTCAGTTGGAAAAGGTAATTTATGATAATTCTACAGAATTATTATTCACTTTTAAGCTATTCCTGCATATTTCAAATAATTTTATTCTTTTAGGTGAATCACTGATAGTGTCTTTAAGTACACATAAAATAGAATTTTCTAACCTCATTACAAACATTTAAAAGATGTATTTTTTCTTTATATTGATACATTAGATTCAGCCAGATGATATATTTGAAACCAAATTACAATGTTTTGTAAAAATGCTGCAAGCTAGTTGTTCTGAGCTGGAGTCTAAATTGGAGAGTGTGCCAACAATACCCATGCAAGAAACTGGACAACCTAAACAGGTAGGAAAGCAATGTGGAAATGCACATGTGGAAATGCACATGCACACACGCACGCACACACGCACACACACACACACACACATACGCACGCTTGCACGCACATATTTTTGCATGGTATGTACTTTAAAGGACATAAAAGAATTGCTCATTGCTACAATGGTATAAAATGCATTGTTAAACTACCAAGGACATAAATTTTACTTTCAAGGACATTTGTTCAAAATATTTTCATTTGTATTAGTTCCTGGGAAGTATTACGTCATACAAGCACACACACACACGCACACACACCTACCAACTTTCACCGATGACCAAGGACATGTACATAGGACATGATTTTACAAAGCACAACTGTGGACACACACCTGAAATTTTACAGATTTGACTTTTCACGGAGGACAAGCTTGGACATGACATTAGTCTGCCAACCGTGGACCCCCACCTATGAGTTTTAACAGAGTTTTTGGCCTTTATGGCACTATATCTGTCAATCGTGGATGTCAGGGGTTTCTTATGTGTCCACATTTTTCAGTGAAAAGTCAGGGGTGTGTCCATATTTGACGGTGAAAATACACTCTCTCTCTCACACACATACACACAATTATTTTATGCAAATAGTGAGCTGAAAATAACAAGGTTCTAACTGACATTTTGGTTATTTTGGGATACGGACATTTTAAGTTCACAAAAAACATATAACACAAAAGAAATTTATGGACATTTAAACAAGTTTGCATTTTGAACCTAAACAATTTATATATCGTTTTAAAGCAAAATGTAAATTTCAAAAATATTACTATCTCAAAAAAGCAAAAATGTCAGATAGACCCATGTAATTCTCAGCTATTGCGATTACAGCACCCAGCATCTAATCCAAAGTGGAATTTGCACTCCCCCAATTGGACAAATCCTGCCAATGAAATGACAATATTTGAATACGAATCTGTTTCATCTACAAAAAGTTGAACAATTTGCCTCATCCTTTTTTTTGTAATAGCCAAATGAAACTTTGTCAGCATGTAGCTTGTCTCAAGGTACTCACTGCCCCAAGGATGCTCCTGTGGGTCTGTCAGAAAAGTCAACACTTCTCGCAATCCGCAATACGGTGCGCCGCCCGCAGTTACCCTTGCCAGTCTAATTTTTGACCGCTAGGGTTGACATCGCTGTCCAACTTAGATTAACATGCAAGTAGTGAGCCTGTGTGATCAAAAGAATGCAAAGGGTTTACTTATTGTAAATAGCCATTTTAGCATGCATTTGCACCAGGGGTAGCATCAGGTGCAAAAAAGTCCATGTGACTTGACCCACCAATTTTATAGATTTTAATGCATCAAAAGCTTAAAAAATGCATCCATGATGCAATGACACACGCTAACGTGACCTCTGATTCGCGTGCAACCGACCATTATATCAACAAATTAAATGATCAGTGATGTGTTCCTGGGTAATATTTGTATTACGCGGGCTCTGAATGTATACTTTTCCCATGATGCATCGGGAAAAATCGCATCTCCGAGGTAGTCATTGGCAGTGCACTCTATTGCGAATTGTGAGAAATTCTTATCTGTAAAGTGTAAATTATTGTTGTGGAATGTGTAGCGTGTCCTGCCCAGTGGCTATCATTTACCACCTATTACATAACCGCCATTATAAAAACTTACCTTTCCTCAATGTTTTCTCCCGTAAGTCTTTCAGCCATTTTTAATTTCCCTAAAATTAATAATAGTTTTGTAATCACATTTTTTGTACACAAACTTATCTTCTGCTTTTCTTCTGTCATTTTTCTATTTAATAGAGTGGTGTTTTCCCCACCTTGGACGGACCCGGCCAAGTTGTACGTGAAGATACCCAACCTTGCCTCAGCAAGGAAGACTACTGGCGATTTGCAGACGTAGACAAGAACAAACGACTTCTATATACTGTACTGCCGCCTCCACATTGTGATGAAGGATCATCCCTGGGCTAAAATCAATTCGGAAAATACCGACGTGATTTAAGGAACAGTCTGAAGAAGACTGGGAAACGAGTCGTGACGGCCACTAAGAGTAGATCCTTTCACTTAACCGAACAAAATCTCAAAGTTGCTTTCTATGACTGTAGTGTTACACTGCAAGATTCTTACTCATGGTCCTAACTTACACTTAACTTCTCCAGGGACTCTTAGTTCTACTCCAGGGGTACCCACCTCGAGTGAAGGACTTGTTCAATGCCCAAGTCTCTGGGGTGCATTGTAGCTGTTTGTTCTAAGCAGACTTAGCATGTTAATGGTACTCTACACAGGTGCCTAAAAGGTGACGGACAGGTACACACCCACTCTCATGCCATGCCAGTACCAGAAGTATCTCCACAGGCTGCTACTGGAGTGCACCCTGATACCCCGTCGCTACTTATACTCTGTAAACCTATATAGTAGTACAAAGTTAAATTAATCAATCCGCTGCGCAGCATTATCGCACTTTACTACAAAATGCGCTAAACACACTCTTAGGCGCAGTATGAATCATGAAATCGCACGCTTTTCAAAACACAGGAGCATGATTTGCAAACAAAACAAATATATATACACAAAATCCTAGTCGTATAAGTTGACATACAGGCATTCCTTGTGAGACTTGTTGGGGAGTTTATTGATTACATTTGTACTTCGGGGTTTATGAGTATGATGGGAAAAAAACTTTAGCCCACCCATGCATAGAGGGGGACAAAATATTTAATTGTTTATATTTTTTTCTCAGTTGTAAGCATGCTAGTAGTGATATTTGAGTGAGAATCACAAAACCTTTGTATATACCTTATGTAATAAAACTGCAACGGTGGGCGTAACCAGACCTTTGAAAATGGGGGGGGGGGGGAAGAAGGGGTGCAAGGGCGACAATCCTCTCCGGTTGGCTGAGGGGGAGAGATCTTCGGAGCGAAGTCTACATGAGACATGTACAATAGGTCAATTCATTGGGAGGGCTGGAAGGGGGGCAGGGGTTCGACAGGGGTCTCGTGCCCCCTTGCCCCGCTGTTACGCCATGAATTGCAATGAAGCAAAGTATGAAATATTAAATATTAAAGACACTTCAGTGATTCGAAAAATATTTGAATACGCAGGAATATTTTCAAAGTGAAGGATAAGTCGTAGAAATCTTATAAGTTACTTTCCAGCTGTAGAATGACAGAAAAGGAAGAAGACGGCAGTGTTCCAAGATACGATTCTCCATTCAATTACGTGTTGTGTAAGTGTCCGTTCGGGACAGTAATGGACTAAAATCTCTGATTAGTCCTATAGGTTGCTTATGGTCGGATCATTTGCAGGGGTATGTTAGGATACCATGGACTTCTACAAACATGCAAAAAATCTGATTTCTTGATGATTTTTTGATTTGCTGATTTAGCAAATCACTGATAGTGCCTTTAATAATATTTGCATGAGAGTATCTTCAAAGTAAGCTTGAAGCGTATCTGAATATAGTACAACAATTTTGTCGGTGAACATACGGACATATTACAGTATATGAAACTCTTTGATCACACATCCCTCCCCCCACTTTACCTCACCCACCTCTCCTCGACTCCAAATCTAGCCACCTAGTCCTAGCCCACCAGAGCAATATGTTGTCGTCGACAATTCAAAGTTTGGGTGGATTGGGCAAATTTGATCAGCAGGCCCCAAATTTTATGGGCAGGCCCCCTATTTTATGGAGGGCCCCATATTTATGGGGGGCCCAAATTTTATGGGTGGTCCCCCAAATTTTATGGGCGGGCCCCAAATTTTATAGGTGGGCCTTTATTAAGGCTTAAGAGAAACTGATGAAAACAGTGGTTATATTTTGAGCCATTCTGCAGTACTCTTTTTAAAAATGTGATTTGCACCCATTCTCTTTACAGTAATTGACCACTGGAAAATATACTTTAAATAGAAAACACTGCCTTTTGCCCCCCCCCCCCCAACCACACTGGGTTGTTGTAGGCTTATGTTATATCCGCAGATGGGCAAGGTGAGGGGGGGGCACTTCAATTGGTAGGGCGTATTGGCAGCACAAGCATTAATCCACTCTATAGAGTTATAGACTAAACCGAAGGCTTTGATTCTCAATGACTTCTAACTGGACACAGCATAGAACTTGATGAGGTTTTTTGCTGTATATTTTTTGGAACGGTTATGAATATTAATGACTCACATTTGCATGTTTTGAAGAAATTTCAATAATCCACTCCTACCGACTAAACAAAAATTACATCAGTTTGGTGTAAAATGTGTTGAATAGACCATTTTAGCTGGCAGGTTATGACTTTTTGTAAACTGTGATGCAGCCATGTATTGTTATAGTGTTATCGCAGACAGTGCTGGCTATTCTTTGCAATGTAAGCACTGAAAAATGACCTATTACTAAATGAATATCCCCTTTGTAAAAAATGTCAGCCCCTGGGGCAATAAGTACAACATACAATGTAGATTGAGTTAGACTGGCCAAAATTGTGGGAAAGAATGTATATTCTGACTTACTGATAATTCACTCTATCCATACAGAGTTGAGAATTTTATATTAAAACAGTGTATTTCGTATAAGAGTTTAAAAAGGGCTTAAAGCAATAATGGCAGCATTTTTTTTTGAAGAGTGCCCCCATTGTTCAAAGTTGATATTTTGGCACAGTTTAAGTTTGGTAATTGTCTAGGAAACTAATACCTGCGGAAAGAGAATGCTAAGAATGCTTATTTATCATAAAAATAAGCGATTTTGTAATTAGAAGTTGGATCCCAGATTGGACTTAACGCATAGCTGAAATGCTACGTTTTATGGTCCTTCCATGATTAATAGTGCCACCATCGTAGAAGATAACCTCTAAACTTGACTTGCCTGAACCCAATCAACCCCCTATGGATTGATCCAACCCGTACAATGGCGCTATGTTCCGCGGCTATTTCACATTGAAAGGCCGTTTCCAGCAGCCTTGAATTATTCGCGGGATCCCGATAACAGTTATTCTAATTACAAAATTCCTTGCGGTTTGTGCCACACAGACATTTTCGAGCTTCCATTCACATGTATAGTTTACTAGCCAGTTAACCAATGCACCGGTAAAAATCTCAATTTTTTTGTGAAAGGTGGGGGGCGCTCTCAAAAAAATGTGCGCTAATAGTGCTTTAAAGGTGCTTGTTCCGATTGCTTTGGGGGTCCCCTTGACTTTCCCTGAAGTAGTAATCATTTATATTTCAGGATGAAGACCATAGTTTCATCATTGTCATCCTTCAATTTTGGAATCCCAAACTATTTCTTTCTGAAGATGAAGACAAAATCTGCCATTTCAATGGTAACCATCAACATTAGAACAGTAGTGAATAGGGCATTGCAATTCATCATTGCTTCTACCATCAAAACTGCAAGTTTGTTTCTCACGAAACTTGGCGGTGAGTGTCAGGCTTTTGTATCAAGTATAGAACATGATGCACTTAAATTGGAACAAGCACCTTTAACATGAGTTGTGTTGGAACAAGAAAAATATAAAGTGAAATGTGTCTTGCAGTGAAACTTTAAATAGTCTTAAATAGACATATGGTATTTCCCCATGCAACAAGTCTTTTTGACCATGCATGTAGCCAGGGTTCACTCAAATACATAAGTGCTACCCATCCTTGTTAACAAATGGGAATTAAGGTAAGAGTGGTTTCCATACTAAGTTATACAGATTCCAACTAGCACTGCAGGTTATGTGGTCATTTGGGGGAAGAAGAGGGGACAGATTTTGAGTGCCCTGGACCCCTCTGGTTATGCTGCTGTTCATGGTTAAATTTTGTTGGCAACATTGTGTAGACTTCACACCACTAACACTGCTGATGCAGATTAAATTAGATTGGAATAAATGGCTTGGACATACCCCGGGGGGGGGGGGCTTCTTAGTACAAACGCCTATACGGAGACGTGCCGCTGGATTGGGTCGCAAAATCAGCCGTCTGGTATAACTATGACCCCTTTTTTTCACACTGGTATAATTATGACCCCTTTGTTTTCACACAATAGTGGTATAATTATCGGTGTTGATTTTGGGTACGCATCCGCGATGGTGATAATCCGTGAACATAGTCAGCTCTACGGAGAATTCGACATCGTATTGATTTTGCCAATTTTTTTTTAGTCATCATTATGATCATAATTATCGTAATCTTGGTTTGTTTACGTCTGCCGCTGGTTTCATGTGACTTTCGTCGTGGCCTTCAACATTGCACACCAAGTCGCGAAGCAAAGACACGCTGGGTATAGGGCTGTCTACTCATCCGGGTCACTTCCCAGTGCTTAGCCTTTATCATCCGCCCTCGTTGCGCAGTATCACTCCGCGACACACAACGCTGCGCGTACTTTCTAATAAATCCGAATCTTAGTTCATCGCAGCCCTGGTTCATCGGAGGTGATAAACAAACGTGCGTTTCTACGAGACCGTTTGCGTTTGGCACCCTTATGACCATTTCTGTGGATTGTTTCTAGCATGCAAGTGAAACGTAACAAATAGGCATTCTAAAATGTACATGTTATTTCCTAACTAGCGGCTACCATTCCAGTCTCTTGCTATCACTTCAAGTAAAAATTTGGCGCATTTTATGCCAGTTTACACGGCGGCCTATGGGAATCATCACCACAAAATGGCCGCTCTATAACTTCCGGTCTCACCTCAAAATGGCCGAAGTATGGGTCATTATATTGCAAGAAGGAGAGTTATAAGTTTGGGTCTACTTGAAATTCTGGTATAAATATGGGTCATTATATTACAAGAAGGAGAGGTATAAGTTCGGGTCCACTTCTTGAGTCCTGGAGGCAGGTCCCTACCCAAACAAAATTGAAGACAAAAAAAAAAAAAAAAAAAAAAAAAAAAAAAAAAAAAAACAACTATTTTATGTCTAAAACTCAAACTGTGAATTAATGTACTACAATTTTATGTAGAAAAAATACATAACAGTAATGCCATTTTATAGGCAATGTACATATTGTATAACTAATATTCTCCTGTATTTTCTTCATTATGTAGACATATAAAATGGGTGTCATACCAAAGACTGTGTAAAATGAAATTGTAAATTGAATAATTAAAAAAATAGTAGAAATCATACAGTTGTCTACAAATTATATACAGAGCTCTCAGTTTATCCTACAAGCATTTATATCTCTCTTTATTAGAAATTAAAAAAAAATTGTATTGGAAAGAAAGTAGTGGTTAAGAGGATCCATAATTTGTGAATTATTCAGGATTTTGGATTTTGAACAGTTGTATTTGAAGTGGACAAAACACCTCCATTGCGGACGTATTCACAGAAAGTGTATTTCTTGAGTTCTTTGTGTTTCAGTTACAATTACTCTGAAGTGCACAGACCTGTGATGGAAACTGATAGACTGGTATTAGTCTAACTTTAGACCCGGGTTTAAACCAGTGTTAGTCCTACATGAGTGGACCTTTTTTCCTTCCAATATATTCTAAAAATGTGCTGTAAGAGGTGAGAAATTCCTCGTGGATGGACCAGAATGACTTATCCATGAGGAATTTTCTCACCTGTTACATTTAACTTTGACAGTATAATAGAGCATTTTGGAAAGGAAAAAAGGTCCATTCATGTAGGACTAACCCTGGTTTAAACCCAGGTCTAAAGTTAGACGCCCCTTTCAGAATACCAGCCATAGTTTTGTGTGCAAGAAGGACCAAGCTGAAGAAAACCAGCAAAGGAAAAAAATCACAGTTGAGTATCTTTAGGTTAAAATTTCCTAAAGTTATTTTTTGTGTGCATTGTAGATGTAGGCTGTAAATATTTCAATTCATACATCTGCAATAATTCAGAAAAGACAAAGTTTCAAATCAACTTTCAGAGTTTTAAAACTTTATGTACAAGGTGTTTAAAGTTGCATTTTTGAGAATGTACATCTGCAACATGTTTTTTGATCATATTTAACAAAACCTGATTATTCAGTCAAATTCAATATTTGTTCATGAAACTACATAGTATTGCCTTTCATATGAAACATAAATCAAGTTATTTGTATAATTTACATTTTTAAGCAATTTTGAATTTTAGGATCTTGTTTGCAACACAAAACTCTCCTCTGTTATCGAATCGAAATAAATTTCTCATTCCCATGGTATGTTCTATATACTGTTAGCTTGTCTGTCATATGAAATTTGTGATACAGTAATTTCACCAATAAAATACCAAAAAATATTGCAAGAATTTGTATGAGCATTTTTCTGTTAAGGGGATAAAAAATTATTAGGCCCTATATCAACCAATGTCGACATAAATCAGGAGCATGAATCCAGGTCAAACATCATCGTTCACCCCACTACAGAAAAGGTTTAACACCTTTGGCAGTTAGTATGGACCCTCTATATCAAAGCAAATCTAACCAGTGGCATACTGACTGGGGGGGCAAGTTTCCCCCTCTGGCTAAAAAAAAGTGGGACGATATGGGCCAAAATGTGCATTTTTATTCCTCTCTTTGGGGAATTTCAACCCAAATTTGGGCAAAATTAAAGTAAATTCGGCAATTTTCGCGCGCTATGCGCACATTTTGTCAGATTCAGACTTAAATGGAGCAAATCACCAGGATGGTTTATGAATTTTGTCCCCTCTGGTGGGACGTCTTGGAAATTTGCCCCCTCTGGATCGACTGCCTCGGTACGCCACTGAATCTAATTGTACCAAAATAATCTCAACATCAAGTAAAATTGAGTGTGTGTGTCATAAGAGATGTTGTGGGGTATTATACAGGATGTGTCAAAAAAGGAAACCGCAAGGCCCCTATATTGTAAAAGTTTTAAGAGTGCAACTTCTCTTTTAAGCAATGATGTAAAAGCGCCATTAATAAACTTCATTTCAAATAAAGAATTATACAATTCCCTTGTGTACTTAAAAAGTTGTGGGCTATTGAACAGCGAGAGCATTTTTACACTCTGTCCTCGGCATCCCTGGGACAGCATCTTAAATGTATGAACCGCTGTCGAGATTTCATTTGGTGGTTGTCGGAGTTGTTGGAATGGCCACGTAGTTGAATGGCCTCTCTATTGGACTTCATTTGGGGACACATTCAAGCAATGGTTTACAAGACAAGTCCACCAGCAACTATTCAAGAACTACTAAAAACAATATAAAACAAAATGGATTTTAAATAATGTCTTTACTAATTATTAATATGTACAACATGTGATTAATTTCCCCCAACAAACATCCCATGTTGTGTGACTTGTTTATCATGAACACTGGAATGAAAGCAATTGGCACCTTTTTGTAAAACATACAGGAAATGCTACAGTGAATTAGTCAAAGCTTTGCTATTTTGAATGTCTGAGTAACATCTCATTTGCTTCTAACAGCAATGGATGAAATCAACATTCTAACAATAGAAATGTGTTCTATAGTTTTGTACGGATCTTTGTGAACAGTTTATGTGTCATCTGCAAAATCCCTTCTTTTAGCTAATGGGCAAAATGTTGTGTGAATGCAAGAAGGTCGTAACTGCAAAAGCTGCTATATATCAGAATTCTCATCAAACCAGGCGCGTAGCCAGCCCGGTGGTTCCGAGGGGGCAATTTCCCGGTAGGTGAAACAAATATCCCGATCACAAGCAAAAATTTCCCGGTTGCAGGGCAAAAGAATCCGAAAAGGGGCTTATTTAACATGAATATCCGTGTTTTATTTCCCGATTTTTTTTCAGAGGGGGCACTCTGCCCCCCTTTGCCCCCACCTGGCTATGCCACTGCATCAAACATATTATTATGCCAAGCCTGGTCATTGACCAATGGTCACTTAAAAATGGAAACATTTCAAGAGCTGCTGACTCAATTAAGGAAAGATTCTTCTTTGCATATCCACAAGTCATTGGTAATGGCTTGTGGTAATGTAAGGATTTATTCAACTGTGTGAGGAAGCTGATCCAGGGCTGCCTGTATCCATGACATAATGCTTATAACATGGCCAGCTTCGAGGTGGGAGACGGATTAGGGATAATCAAGGTTTCACCCTACTCTTAATTCTAAAACTGACTGCAATGTACATGTACAGTTGTGACTCTGTGTACACGGGACCAATGGCTTAAAGTCCCCTCCAAAGGACGGAGTTGCTTTCATGGTTAATTGCCCAATTCCAAGTGAACCATGGAGGAGAGCAGTATTCTGTTTTTGTGTCGTCTGCAAGAATTGCAGGAGGCACATAGGGATTAAAAAATGAAATGTTTTGTTTCTTAAGAATTTTTTTTAAAACAAGGCAGTTCTTGAGGGAAAAATGCAATTTTTTCAGTTCATCAGTTAAAAGAATGAAATGCAGTTAGAATAGCTGCAAAATTTAAATGTGCACAGTCTGCTGGAAACAAAATTGTTTCTTTTTTGCAATATATGTATTCTCAAATAAATGCTCTAAGAAATGTTAAGTTAAATGTAATATATCCCTTTGGTTTATTTTTATGGACCCCTAAGACCCCGGGCAATATCCTCTTTGCCCTCCCCTCCCCCTCCTTGTCAGTAGTCTTGAGTTGGTAGGTGTTGGGTAGTGCATATTGATAGGCAGCAACACTTTGAATATTTCAGGAACAGTCAGTTTTGATGATTTTGAGTGGCGAACGTAGGATTAATACCCAGGGGTTGAAGTTTGCAATTCCCCATCTCCTTCCCCCCCCCCACACACACAAGGACATTTCTGGAAAATGCAATCCTTACTAACATCAATTACAGAATTCCTGAAATCTGGGCTTTTGTTTGAAGTGGGTGAACCATGCAGGGCCATAGGTAGTTATTGTTAACAATTTTAATATTTGTAGAGTGATCAGATTTATAATTGCCATTACAAGTCATGAATTATATTCCCAAGTTTTAAAATTTACACAAGGACAATTACATGCAAGTGTCATGAAAATGTGTGCATGTATGTGAACACAGCGAGCAATTATGTTTAGGGTTAACATTTGGGTCAACATGTTTACCACAGACACCCACACTCACACCCACCCTCCCACACACACGCACACACACACACACACACCCACACACACCCTCACACACACACACACCCACACACGCCCACACACACACACACACACACAACCAAAGCAATCCCTATGTGCCCTCTTGCAAATGACACTAAAATGACAATAAAAAACTGGTGTAGTGTGAACATAAATAACTGCACTGTGTATGGCCATTTCAAAGAATATAAAACAAAATGAAAGTATAACTCTGAAATATTTGACCTCTCCAGATTTTGTTCAAATTCAATTTAAGCTCCGACCAGTGCAACCACGGCTGGACTGCAGTTGTCACCATACACCTTTTCAGTCACTTAATATGGCTCGACCGCCTAAAAGTGCCGGTCCAGTGGTGGGACTGGTCGATTTCTTTCTACGTTTTCTCAAACATTGCGCAGAGACTTTTTTACTATGTGGATTCCTTCAAGTAGTTATCCTGTTGGCTGAACTGCTCAAAGATCTGTTCTTATATGTCAAGTTTGGAGCCTGCGTGATAATCCATTACTACAAAGATACCGCCACAGTTTTGCCTAATACAACATGTACTTCGCTGCCATTGACAGAAGTTGCTGAAGCTACTGGTTGCATCAATGATGCTACTATGGTATTCTCTTTTTCTAGTACCTTTACATTTTATGCTGCTATTCTGACTGCTGTATTCGTACCAATTTTACAGTTCTACCTAGACTGGAACGAAGATCCCAATGACTTTTGGAAAAGGTTCGGAAGTCCAGAAAACTTTGCGCTTGGCTTATTGGTTTATGCAGTTCTGTCAATACCTGTCACTGGAACTTCTTGGGTTTTGCTTGCAGTTCTTACAATTTTGAAATATACACTGAGCTATATTTTACGCACAATATTGAGGAACGTTTTCAATGTTGCTGTAGCAATTCTGTGCTTCGTGAAATAATGGACTGAACCCACCAAGAACTTTCTGGAAGACTTCACATAAGTGTTGTCAAGCCTATGATCTCTTACAGTTGTTGAGTTGATGTCACTTTACTTTGATTTCTTCAAGTAATTATCCTATTGGTACTGCTCAAAGATCTGTTCTTATGTGTTAAGTTTGAAGTTTGGAGCCGGTGTGATAATCCATTACTACAAAGATACCACCTCAGTTATGCCTAATACAACATGTACTTCACTGGCATTGACAGAAGACCAAGGTTGCATCAATGATGCAACTTTGGTCTTCTTACTAGTAACCCACATTTTGTGCTGTCATTTTGACTTCTGTAGTCTTACCAATCTTACATTACTTCTACCGAGACTGGAGCGAAGATCCCAATGACTTTTGGCAAAGGTTCGAATGTCCAGAAAATTTTGAGCTTGGCTTACAGGAAATTTAAAGACAAATGGTTTATATTTGTTTATCAAACCAGTCCATTTTGGGGGCTCATGTAGCCCAAACTGGTCCCAAACTGAGTGGCCCATAGGGAAATTTTCTGAGCAAGGCTAAGATGCAGAAGGTGTGCTGAGTCAATCCCACGATGCACCAGTTTGGGGAAATTTCACTTCAATAAGGTCACACAAAAACCCTGATTTTTACACCCATTTTAGCCCACAAGGTGTTCGTACTTAAAGTGACAGATTTTTTGAGGATACAAATTTCTCTCAATTTTCACTGGATCGGTCGTAGACCACCTACCGAGAACGTTTCGAAGGTTTATGAACAAACAAGTACAAAAGAAAACCGCAAACCTTGTTTTGAACTTGCCTGCTATCGCAATCGTCCCCATAGAAAACCATGCTTTGACTTTCTGTCGTGCATGACAGAAAGTACTAAATCATCATCTTATTACATAAAGACGGCATATTCGTTTAATTCACTTCAGGTGTGATCTATACATTGGTAAGCATTCCAAATATGCAAAAAACTGGGGTTCGACAAAAATTGGGAGTGCTTCTTTCTGGAAATCTCCTCATGTCTCTTTAAGGGAATTTTTGATGAAATGTGGTTCTTCAACTTCTTGAACACTTTTTATTTCTAAGTACTGACATGTGTATTACAGTACAATATAGGCACTATGTAATGCATTCTGGAATTGATTCAAAACACCTCTGCCTTTGACCAGTCTAGTCTGATCCTAATTTTCTGTGATAACTGAGAGGTTTCCAATACTGACAAGAATATGATGTCATATAATTGATGAGTTGATGTCACTTAACAAAATACAGATTTATACTGTTTGTGCATGCATAATGTTCCATGAATTTCCTTTTTGTTTTTGGAAATGACCGAATAACAGTTGTATAAACTATTCTGATCTGTTGACTTGCAATAATTAGTTATAGATTCTCTGAAAAAAAGGAGCACCAACTATTCGCTTTTGATGCATTGCCTGCGAATTTACTGTTGGTAAATTATGAAGCAATCCTAGTTCAAAGGGGTACTACCCAGTCCTCAGAAGCTCTGAGTCAACCCTACCACTCACACCATTGAACCTGAGATCATTGGAAAGCACAATATTTTGGCTGAACTCTTTCCATTTTGATGCTACAAGTATGAATATCGGTTGTTTACAGTTGCTGGAAATTTTAAGTACGGAAATCTATATGCTATTGTAATACACAAATTACTGCTCATGTTGAAATGGAATATCAGATTCAAATAAAATTTTGTGATTTGGATATGTCAGTGGAGGTCTTTCCTATAAATCAAAGAATTATTATAAGTTGTAATAGGGAGTGGCACCTTTAACTAAACCTGACAAGTTCGATATTTTCCAGACATAGGTAAATATTACACAAAAATGTCACAAAGCAACAAAATGAATTGTTAATTGTGATTTCCAAGTATTTATATATTGCATATAGTCAGTGAATTTGTGTAAACATACCTTCAATGGTATGTCTTTTATATTTGGCTACAGAATATCCTTAAAAGTGAAAGCAAGACATGAATTTTTTTCATATTAAACTTGGTGGCTGATATTGGGTATTGAAGCCATATCATTCACATTTTCAACAACTTTTGTACCAAAAACACATTAGGACTCCCATCTTGGAGGTGAAGCATATGTACTGGGCTGTAAAGACCCCCATTTTCAGCATCGCTCTCACCCCAACCCCTATTTTTTTTAATGTTCCACCAAGGACCCCAATTTTTTTAAATTTTTGGGCCGCTGTCTCACCTCAATCCCCCTTATTTTGGGGGGATAA
Organism: Ophioderma brevispina; assembly: GCA_023653785.1. Classification (NCBI taxonomy): domain Eukaryota; kingdom Metazoa; phylum Echinodermata; class Ophiuroidea; order Amphilepidida; family Ophiodermatidae; genus Ophioderma; species Ophioderma brevispina. The sequence continues at coordinate 15,010 of JAMKCH010004604.1, forward strand.
TTTGCCTTTTTAAAAAAAACTAAAAAATCAATTTTGGTGAAAATTTTGCAGATTTCTGAAAAACCCCTTTTTTGAAAATTTTGGCCAATTTTGTTACCCTGAAAAAACTTTATTTTGGGGCATTTTGACGTCTCATCACCCTAAGAACCCCTAATTTTTGGATCTTCTGGCAACCGAATGCCCCTGGTTGGGAAGTTCCAGCACTTACTACCCCGGGCTGCTTTGATGAATAAATAGAAGTTTTTGTAGTACCAAAATCTGCAGCTATGTTAATAGATGTGGGTAACATTTTGGGCACAAATTGTATATATATGGTCAGGAATCTCAGAGGCTGTCCCTATCCCATAGGGCCCTCCCAAACCAAACAGAACCCCCCCCCCTCAATTCTTCCGTTACTTACACACGTGCCAATGTACTTGCCATTTTACACATAAATGTGTGTCTTTTAAAATGGACCAATTCAATTAAAATTTTGGATTTAGTGTTATCACACTAAAATCCCAGAGTGGAACTTTTACGCAGGCTTTCAAGAGCAATTTCAGGTTAAATTTTGGTTAATCACAATATCCCCAGAAATTATGCCCATTTGATATAGTTTGCAAAAATACCAGTTTGTTAATATTGTTGTTGTACATTCGAAGAGTTGATAGCAAGTATTGACTTTTGTGTTTGATCAGTGAAGAATACCATTATCCTTGGCATATAGTGTTACATGTGCATTTATTGGAATATTTTGTAATTTCTGCATGGTTGAACTCAAGGTAAAACCCAGGGGCCCATTTCAGGAGATTGATGAGTCATTTCACTTTGGGTTCACAATGTTGCGAATTAGGAACTTCAGCCAAATTAGATTCGGGTTTATGAGTGAAATTAGCCAACAAAATATGATAAGAAAATTTAAGGCTGACTCCAGGGGGGGTAGGACATGCCAACCTAACAGCAACAGCAAATTCAAAACGGCATCAACTTCCAGGTGCTAGTCTGTTTCAAAGACTTAACGGTAGGAGGGCGCTCATACGCATATCGAACGGTTACACACAGACTTGACTAAAGACTAGGCCTGGTCACAAATATTTAAATCTAAATGACCTTTATTGGAAATTACACTATTTTGCAGCGGGGTTAATCCACTAACCCCGACGGATTTTGAAGCCAATATTTTTTTCTTAATTTATCATGATATTACTAAGATCTTTTGAACAAAGGTTTAAGAGATGATTTTTTAATGTCACTGGGACCGAGACTGCCATAGTAAATGCACGTAGCAGTTCCCAAAATTACCGTTGGAAATCCCCAATGCCCAAATCGAGCAGATCGTGTCCTACCCCCCCTGGCTGACTCAGAGATTTCCCGATGAGGGCGCACTCATTTTTCAAACAAATCAAGTTTTTTGCATAATGCTTGTCCATATATTAATCACTGTGTGAAATAACTAAGCTCAAATCGAAGTCCTTCATATAGAAAACCACAACTTGGTTATAAAATTCTGGATCCGGAATTTTTGTTAGACACGGTATCCTATGGCACTGTTATTCTGTGCATAAATGCTTACTGCATGAAAACGGAAAATCCGATTAATCTCTAACTTTGGAATTAAGCACTGCAGGTGGTTATCTTTAGTTCTAGATGAGTATTTTTAAATACTACTCAAAAAATTTATTTTTCAAAATCTCTGAGTCAGCCTTTAAACATGCATAGCAATATAGGTCTATTTTAATTGGTTAATGAAAGGGACATATCAGATAATAAGCCAATTGGAGGTGCTATAAAAAAAGGTCGTATACAGTGGTGTACAGTTTTCACAAGTAGCAGGTGCAAAAACATGCCAAAACCTGGTTCAAAACATAGCTTAATAGTCCTATGTTTTTTAACTGTGTTAAAATGAACCATTTTTTTAGACAACTAGATTAAACTGTTTATTGGCGATGGACTGTCTTTTACAGAATATAGCACAATATTATATTACACTTGATTTCATAAATTGTTAATCAAGATGATGGGCTGTCTCTATGAATGAATTCATATTAATTAGCTTGTGGGGACTTCACAAGGCTTAAAAATGTTTCTATAAGGTATATATTTTCGAACACACACACCGTCACATGAACCATGTCATTTTTTTTCTTTTCACCTTTTTACCACCAAAATCTTGGTAAATTGTTTTAATTAAAATCCCACATTATAGAAGCTACAATTGGACACAGCCTTTTCTAATAATAAAAAGTATCGGTGTTCATGGTGTTAGCAAACATTTGGCAAAAACCTATGTGCTATCCATTTTTTGTTTCATTGTATTTTGGTCTACTTTTCTTTCATTCCTTTGGTGCTTTCTTCCTGTCAATTAAACTAAGTCTACACACATAGCCATAACTATGTGCAAGGGTTTTTATTTTATTTATTTTTGTTGCCAAAGTACTGTTTCTATATAGAGTATGGGTTTTTTGTTTGAAATGGCTCTGCATGAGTGCATGAGTCACATGACCTCATTAAAGCAATAACAGCACATTTTTGAAGAATGCCCCCAATTTTCAAAATTTGATATTTTTGCAGTGTTGCATTGGTAATTGTCTAGTAAACTACACCTGCGAGTGGTAATGCTCAAAAATGCGTATTTGTCATAAAAGAAATGATTTTGTAATTAGAATTGGGATCCCCAATTACTAGTAATTTAATGGCGGAGCTGGAAACGCCAAATTTATGTCCGTCCATGATGAAATAGTGCCACCATACGAAATGACCTCTAACTTGACTCCGACCTTAAAGGTCCATGGCCCGATCGCTAATAGCCTCGTCCCCAGAAGCCCCAGATTTTACCGGAAGTGGTCAACATTTTGGTATCAGAAGAAAGCTACTATTTTTCTCATTTACCCTGTGAAATCTTAGAGCCAAAGGATGTTTGGTTTGGAAGTTATGAGCGAAAATGTGCCCCATTTTGGTCGACCAATATTAATTTACACAGTACTCTATGGGGCTTACAAAATCACGTTTTTAGCTCTCGCATCAAAAAGGATTGAAATATTGGCGCGAAACTTTAGAGATAGAGTTTTGGAGTGAAGGCCAATCTATCAAGATGAAAACTTCCTATTCTTAAATCGGGCCATCCCCCTTTAATCATTCTTTCTTCAAAATCCCTTCTTTTGCGACACAGAGAATTTTGAGCTCTACCATTGACAGGTATTGTTTACTAGTCAAATACCAATGCAACTGTGCAAAAATCTCAAAATATCTGGAAAATTGGGGGTGTTCTTCAAAAAATGTGCTGTTATTGCTTTAAAGCGGCACTGGCACATTTTCAGAAAATATGAAATTTCTTCAATTTGCTTGCAAATGGTAGTCTAGGCCATTGGAAGAATAGAGATATATTTTACACTTAATAATAACATACCAAAAGCAGAGGGGGACATTAATAAGAGGCTAAAGACATCCAGGTAATTTGTAGGCTATCTTTTATGTTTGCCGCCGGATCAACAAATGTGTCTATTACATGAATATCATAGACTTGTACTCATTGATATTAAAACCACAAAGGTCACAGACTGGTAAAACAAGGTACATCACGTGAGAATCAACTCTGGTGTGTGTGTTTTCTTGTGTTACACGCCATTTCCGCCTCGTCTGCTGAATATATCAGATGACTTGTACTCATTGATATTATTAAAACCACAAAGGTCACAGAAACTGGTAAAACAAGGTACATCACGTGAGCATCACACTCTGGTGTGTGTGTTTTCTTGTGTACCAAACACGCCATTTCCGCCTCGTCTGCTGAATTAATGTTCGCCCGGCGACATTAATTAATAAATTGTTCTGTTTCCCTAACCACATAAAGCTGCTGAGTTGGGGCTTAAATTTCGATGATGGCTAATGATATAAAAAAAAGCTTTCTAACCAGGCAAAAATATAAATTTTGAAAAACTAGAGGCCACCACCAACTTTTTCAAATATCGCAGCTGTCTCTTTACGAGCAATTTCAAATCCAAGGCTTGTGGATATGCTGGACACCTCTTCTGGTGCTTACATTTTGTGAAAAAAGGTATTAGGTCAAAAGAAATATATTAATAGTATTTGGTGATTGTTCAGCAAATGTGAAGATCTAGTGCCATTACAATTAGTTATGAAAACAAGATTCTAACTATAGAATGCCACTGAAGAGCACCTATCTCTGTCCAGGATCTGATGTGCTAGTATGTATTGCTTCCTGTTTGAAGTTCCTATGATCCCCAATACCAGCCACTAACGCGTCCACCCTTCATCATCCGCTTCTCTGTCAGGGTAGAACTAACATTTACATTTATTTTGGGATGGATTGCTAAATTTGGGCTTATAAACTGGCAATGTCCTGTCTCGCTGGATGTCTGTGTGCCCACAAATAGGTCAACTTTTTCTACTGAATCATTACATCCATGTATCAATGGCGGATCCAGTATTGAAAATGTCAAAATTATAACCGGGGGGCTGGTCCCACATACTAAAAATACATCGTTCCTCAGAAAGTTTGTGTCGCCTGCCTTCGAGGTTTGTGAAGAAATAGCCCTAACATGACGTGTGACCTTGATATGTGACCTTTGACCTCATCAACAATGAGGGAATCCCATGTTGCACCCTATGATTCAAGTTGGTTCCAAATGAACTCAACTTTCATAATTAGTCAATTTTACATTTTCAGCCTATTGTACAACTTGACCTCACATGACCTTTGACCTTGGTGCATGTGACCCTTTGAACCCTCATCAACAAATGAGGGATCCCATGTTGCAACACCTATGATCAAGTTTGGTTCCAATTGAACTTCCAACTTTTCCATATTAGGTCAATTTTACATTTTCAGCCTATTGTACAACTTGACCCTCACATACTTGACCCTTGGCATGTGACCTTGACCTCTTTTCCCAAAACCCCAAAATTTTTGAGGGACCCATGTGCAACCCTAGATTTCAGTTTGGTGTTCCATTAGAACTTTCAACTTTTCATATGAGGTCACTTTTACATTTTCACAGCCTATTTACAACTTGGCCCTCACATGACCTTTGAACCTTGGTCATGTGACCTTTGACCTCATCACAAATGAGGGTATCCCATGGTTTGTAACCTATGATCAAGTTTGCGGTTTAACAAAGTGCACTTCCAACCTTTTCATAGAGGTCCAATTTACATTTCAGGCCTATTTTAACAACTGACCGTCAATGAACCTTTTGACCTTGGCCATGGTGACCTTTGACCTCATCACCAAGTGGGGGATCATGTTGCACCTGTGACCCAAAGTTTGGTTTAAATCCATCAAAGTAGGTGGATATTACATGCAAATTTAACGCCTTTTTCACGAACAACAATCAACAGACATCATCAACACCACAGACCCCACAAACAAACAACAGTGGACAAAGTGATCCCTAATGTCGCTTCCTGCCCTTTAAGGCAGGGCGACCAACAATGGCTGATTTTGCAAGAATTGCAGAATTTAGGCCTAAAAAATTTGTTTGATTGGCGTAACTCGACCGACCCTATTTTTATCGCCGACCCTAAATATTTTTATATTTTTATGGTCTGAATACGCCTAAACTGTCAAAAACAGGAATTTAATGAACCGTCATAATTCGGTACTCTAAAGGAATTGCAGGCACATTCAAAATGACCAATAAAAAGATGTGTTACATAAAAAGTGAAGATGTTGGCCATTTGTTTCTTGTATGTGTGTCATATATTTTGTGTTCTGGCTAATGTGAAACATAAAAAAAAAAATCCGACCTACCCCAACCTACCGGCCCTATTTTTTTTTCTATGTTACTCTTCCAATCAAACAATTCTTTTTAGGCCTTACCGGAGGCCGCGCCCTCCCTGGGATCCGCCGCCTGATTATTTTGTAATGGATCCAGTATGGGAAAAGATCGGATCCAAAACATATAATGATAATAATAAAAAAACCCAAAACCAAAATTTATTGGTCTCGCATTGCAACTCTAGCTCTCGACCATAAATCTGGCCCAATCAATGAATCCAATTTATATATACCAACTTGGATAATAGTAGGAGAGCACAAGCCACTATTACATTTAGGACACCTCACTCAGGGGCGGGCGCCAGGGGGGTGGCAGGAGGGGCGGCCGCCCCCCTGAGAATTTTCAAATTTAGGAAAACGGGGTTTTGCACAAAAATAGGGTTTTTTTAACCCAATTTAGTTCATTTTTGTACTGTTTTGCCCACCCCCCAATGATGTTTTGTGCCCCTCCTATGATTTTAAACCCTGACGCCGCCCCTAGGACACCTCACAGGGGGACTCCCTGGGCAATAGTGTTTCCCTGGAATTCGTCATAGGTTGGGGCATGTTTCCTGATTTGCCGTGCAGATCTGTCCATATTGCCATTGGTGGTTTACCAATATTTGGGAATGGGTATACATATTTGAAGCAAAATCCTTAAATGGTACGCAGTTTCTACCCAAATGACCTGCCCAGTCAAATATTGGTAAATTTGCAGGAATAGCTTAGAGTGAGGATAAGTCTATAGAATCCTCCATAAGTTATTTTTTCCACACTGAAAACTTAAGAAAACAAGCAGTATTCAAAGATACGAATCCCCGTTCACTTATGTGTTGTCCCATGTTTTTTGTAGTAAGTGTCCTATGGACACTATGACTAAAATACCGTTTTTCCCCCTCCCTTGGCTGCTTTTGAGCTCTTTTGATCCTATCACTTGCAGGGTTTTGTTAGGCTACCGTACCGATACTTGTTGCAAAGATCTGGATTTGTGTGAGTTTTTATTTTTCAATTTTCTGATTTAGCAAATCCCTGATTGAGTGCCTTTAAAATTCCCTACAAAATTCAGTTTGCTGCAAAAATAGAATTTTGGTGAAAAACATGACTTTTTGCCATCCTTCTGCTGCAAAAACATTAACCGCGGCTGAAACTCAACTATTTAAATTTGGAAAGTAATACTAAATGGGTATAATGTGATGTTTGTTTTGTTTTACTGATAACAATTTTGTGATGCGCCTCATTTGATTGGTTGAATAATGAGTCTTAGAGTGATTCCATGACATGGAATAGTTCCAGTGGCAGCACCAGACTTTTTTCTGGGGGGAAAAAACAACCCAAATTTTGCAGATTTTTAACCAATTATGGCCCCAAATCGCTGATTTTTGCCCATATTGGGTGATGTGTGGCCCAAATTGCTGATTTTTGAAAAAAAAAAAAAAAAAAAAAAAAAAAAAAAAAAAAAAAAAAAAAAAAAAAAAAAAAAAAAAAAAAAAAAAAAAAAAAAAAAAAAAAAAAAAAAAAAAAAAAAAAAAAAAAAAAAAAAAAATTGCCCGTCATGGCCCCTGGCATTGCCACTGCATAGTTCATGTCTACATAAGCTAATCTGACTGGTATTCCAAAACGTGATTTCTCTTGCTACACCTGTTGACCTAACTTACAGTCAAGAGACGCTTCTTATTCGAACTATCGCTATTTTTAATCCCACATACGTCATTACCTTCCAACCTTGCCTAACTTTGACTTAATTCCGGACATATCTATATTATTAGCAAGTAATACAACATCAATAGTCTGGGAACGGTAGGATCACGAAGGCCATTCATGTTTTTGTTGGGAAATGATATTTCCTGTGAGTACAGGAATTTAATGCTTCGTTCAAACTAAATTCTCATGTGAATGCCAGCATGGGCAATCAAGCTGGATTATTATTTACTTAACTCATGACTTTGACATACTTATTTCATGAATGATAGTTTTAGTCACGTTTGCTTTCTGACAGTGACCTGCGAATGCAATAATTTTGAGATTTATGGCCAATGAATTAAGTCAATGTTATATTTCCCGTAACATTTTTGGCAAATCATAATGAGGCAACTATTTCATCTTTCATTATTCATTCGTAATTTTGCAGTAACAGCCATTTCACCAACCTTAAAGACACTATCAGTGATTTGAAAAATATTTGAAATTTGCAGAAATAGCTTCAAAGTGAAGGATAAGTCTGTAGAATTCTCATAAGATACCTTTTCCAGCTGTAGAATTGAAACAAAAGGAAGAAAACGGCAGTGTTCCAAGATACGATTCTCCATTCAGTTACGTGTTGTAGTAAGTGTCCGTTCGGACAGTAATTACTAAAATCTCCGATTCTGTCCTTATTAGGTTGCTTCTGGGCTTATCATTTGCAGGGTATGTTAGGATACCTGTACTTGTTACGTACATGCTAAAATCTGATTTTTGATGATTTTTTTCGATTTGCTGATTTAGCAAATCACTGATAGTGTCTTTAAGCATGCTCTAATACCTACAATATTGTGTCAAAACACCACCCTACATTTAGAAATGATTTTGCAGCTGTTCTTTGGTTTAAAATATACTAAAATAGATGTGATCACAAGAAGAAACCTTAATATTTTCTTTAAAATACACAATAATGAACTTTTTAGGGCTTTCAGCATCTCAAACGCGGGCAGAATATCATACTAACGCGGGCGGGTTACGGGAAACATAACATCGACTTTCATACACCTATTAGTTAGTTGAACAATGACATAATGGGTTTTGTAATGAACACAAAATGACAGAAATATTTGCAAATTTGATTCATGATTTGAATAATTGTTGTCAGGCCTGTAGCCAGGTATTTATTTGGGGTGCAGATTTTCCAGAAGTGGACCTTTCGAGCGCAAAGTGCGAGAACTAATGGGGGGTGCTGGGGCCCACGTTAGGGCCCCTGCTGGGGTCCAGGGGCAAAACCCCTGGTGGGGGACCCGGGGTGGGAGACCAGGGGCTGCGATTTTAGAAAATTGAACATTAATTTTATGGTTTAAAACCATTACTTTTCTGGAAATTTAATCTATTAGAAGTTGAACCTCGATGTAAAGTTGCGTGTTCTGATTTCTTTGGGACCCCCCGATTTACCCGGAAGTTAGTTAGTTAAACCAAAGTTTTAAATCCGGTTTTGTCCCCGTCAAAGGGGGTGGCCGGATACACCTGACACTCAGCAATACTGATGTGAGAGGATTTATTGGAGCAAAAGATAATTGACCGGATGCCCTTCCCGATGCCAATCCACAGTTTTCGGCAGTGGGCCTAGCCTTTGGGCAACTATGCCCACCATACAAGGCAGCATGTGCTGGATGGCCACCAAGCTCTCCAGAGCTGACGCCCTTGTAGGTAGTAGATCTTCTTTTTCATTCTACCAGGGTAACCAGCTACCCTCCTCATCAGATTTCCAATAGAAAATCGATGGGGTGACGGTTTAGCCGCCGACAACTCGGCCCTGGGACAGGTAGTACTGGTTACCAGGATACCAGTAGCAGGCCCTAAATAGAAACCGGACCTGACCTGAACTAGTATCGATTTTGATGTCAGATGAAAGGCCGTATTTTTCTCATTGTCATCCTGAAATTTAAGCCCTCAAATCAATTTCATTCCCAAGATATAAACAAAAAATTGCTGTTTTAATGGTTAACCATCAATATTGTTTCCCACGATACTTGATGGGATGTATGTACAAGTGCCAGGTTCTCATATCAAGTAGAGAACACAATAGACATAAATCGGAACAAGCACCTTCAAATATGCCTCGGGCTGGCGTTGGAGGCAAAAAAGCGGCAAACTTCAGCATGATAATGCTGACCTTTTTGCAGATTGCCATTTTTTGGAGGGTGGGGCGTTGCATTGCACCCCCTGGCTATGGCCCTGATTGTTGTAATAGTTTTATATCCTTTTGAGGTGGAGTGTGGTCGGGGGTGGGCGGCTCACGTATGAAATTAATACGGGTGTTAGGCTGGTGCTTTCAAATGGTCGTTCGGTGACAGAGGGCATAATTTCCCACAAATGGGGTTATTGGGCAAATATGCTAAATTTTCCACAAAATGGGGTCTTTGGGTGAAAATATTCAAAATTTAAAAAAAAAAATAGAGGTCTTTGGGTGACAGTGGTCAATTTAAAAAAAATTTGTCAGATTTAGAGAGAAAGGTGACCCCCTCATGTTGAAAGTCTCACTTATTATGACAAAACCAGAATAAAGCAAAAAATATCAAAAGGCGACACACTTTTGACAACTAATTTGGAGTATTTATACCACTGACTTCATCCTGTGTAAATTTTATGAAATTTCATTGCGGGTGTGACGGGGCGGGAAATCATGAAGTTCTCCGTGTCCATATGTGTAATTATTTATAAGGATTTGGGGACTTCGAAACAGTGCGTGTTTCTCCTGTTTTGCATATTCGCCGTCGGCCAATCGCGGCCGGTCTCGCTGCCCGCGTGACTAGATCGCGATCGCCATTGCACCGAAGGTGAATATTGTAATCAACATACCCGAAGATTTTGTGAAGGGAATTCCACGATTTTTGCCTTTTTGAGGAGGAAGACGCACGGCGGAGTCGGATTTACCGAAGAGGAGTGGAGTGGGGAGAGATTTACCATTGTACCGAAGATTGTACCAAAGGGAGTGGGGAGAGATTTACTAGTGTACCCACAAAATTGCACCGAAGGGAGAGAATTACGAGTGTGCCCAAGTGTCCAAGCCATTGTGCCCTAGGGAGAGCATTATGTGAAATACTCAGCATTGTGCCCGAGGGAGAAAACTGTTTGATTATACCCAAGTTTACGTCCAAGGGAGAGAACTATGTAATTACGTCCTAAGGGAGAGAATTGTATCATTACACTAAAGGAGTGCTAAAATTTGTGTTGAGTCAAGCACGAGTGTATGTGCAAGGAAATAGTGTGTGGTCAAAATTTATCTGTCGACACCAAAAATCTGTCGACACCAAAATTCTGTCGACACAAAATTCTGTCGACACAAAATTAGTCTCGACACCAAAATTCTTGTCGACACCGTACAAAATAGGTCTGTCGACGGTAAAAAAATTGTCATCGACAAATTGTCGACATTGAAAATTATTGTCGACAAGCTGTCGACATATGGTTTACACAGAGGTCGACAAGCTGTCGACATAGGGTTGATATAGAGGTGGTCGACAAACTGTCGACATAGGTTTATTAACATAGAGGTGGTCGACGAACTGTCGACATTGGATTTTTGTAAATGAAAAGAGTTGACCTACAGTGTAGTTATGTGTTATAACCAATGTAACAAAGCTGAATAAATCAGTTATTGAGCAACAGAGCTACCCGGAAAAGTTGTCTACCACCCTTCTTCTTTTGTGCCTCCGAGCCAGTCCCAAATACAGGAGTTCTGCCCTCCTACACTTACCCTGGGTGTTTTTGGATGCGCCAAAAGCCAACCAGTGCCACGCTACCACAAAAGCATTGGGTTGGCGGGGCGAGTCGATTTACACCCACCCCCCGTATCCTCCCGCTACACGGGCAAATATGATTTTTCTTAAAAATCTAGTTCAACATGTCTCTCTATGGGGTATTGACATATATGCCCTTTGTAGGCCTGTATGGCAATATTCCCGCAATGCAATTTTTCTGATTTTTGCAGAGGTAATAGCTCTTGTATGTAGCTACTTATATCAGTTGTCAAAATTGTGTCGCCACTGCTTAAAATTGCTCTAATGATTTGCATGGGGTCAAACAGCTGTGATGGAAATGGAAAAACCTTTTTGTTTCCTAATGAGAGCTATATGACTTGCCTAATTTCAATCTCAGTTGTGAGCAAGGGGATGGTCACACTTACGACCTTTAGATTTGAGGTTTATGTGGGTGCAGATGCATAAGAGACATAATATGCCTAACTTTCCACATCTTGCTTCTTGTGTGAAAAGTTAGGCATTGTCTCTTACGCATCTAAAGGTCTTAAAGGGGCGTGTTCCGATCGTCTTTGGGACCCCCCTGATTTACCCGGAAGTAGTATCGATTTTGATATCAGATGAAAGGCCGTATTTTTCTCATTGTCGTCCTGAAATTTGAGCCCTCGAATCCATTTCATTCCCAAGATATAAACAAAAAACCGCCATTTTAGTGGTTAACCACTTTATTATTAGCACAGTATTGAATAGGGCTTTGCAACATGCATTATTGCGTCTACCATCAAAACCGCAAGTTTGTTTCCCACGGTACTTGATGGGGTGTATGTGCAAGTGCCAGGCTCTCATATCAGGTAGAGAATACAATACACATAAATCGGAACAACCACCTTTAAGTATATTGTATCAAATGTGGCAACTATATTTTTTCATGTCATGATTATGATTCTCATCTTGGGTGTGGAAAGAGCAACTCAGAGGTTACACATAAAGGCCAATAAAAATGCCACTTCTGTTGTACAGTTGGGTACAAATGTATAATAACCCTTTGTTATTGTACAGTTGGGTACAAACCCGGGGGGTTCTCAACACAAATGACCATACGGGGACGTGCCACAGACATCGGTCCCATTTTCAGCCTTCTGGTATATCAATGACCCCTTTTTTCATGCCAATTTTGGTATAGCAATATTTTTTCAAATTTGTTGGAAAATTAGTCAAATTTTCCCAATCACAAACCAAAATTTTCTAAAAAATTGTTGGTAAATTAGTCAAATTTCCTCAATCTGAAACCAAGATTGTCCAAATTTGCTTAAAATGTCACAACTTTGCGGTGAAAATGGCAAATTTAGGTTAAATTTGGGCTCAAATTTGCATCTGGAAAAGCTATGAGTCCTTTTTTGGCAAAAAAATGGTATAGCTGTGGGTCCTACTTCCAGAGTCTCGGAGGCACGTCCCTACCCAAACCAAACTTGAGACCCCCCGGGTACAAATCTATTGCAACCCTTTGTTATCGGTTGTACAGTTGGGTACAATTCTATTGCAACCCTTTCTTATTTTTATTGTACAGTTGGGTACAAATTTATTGTAACCTTTTGTTATTTCTGTTGTACAGTTGGTACAAATCTTTTGTAACCCCTTATGTGAAATTGAACCGAACTCCAATTTCTTACACAAATAGGAACACTCGGTGATATTTTCAATTTTGGCTGGGCCCATGTAATTTTCTTTCAGTTTACAAACAGAACTTTTAAAAATCGGTTAATATTATTCATACCACTAGTTTTAGAATCAATATTATATTTAAAATGTTACAAGTTTTCCCAAAGAAAGTGAACATTTAGAGCATTTTTTTGTTCGATTGCAGCTGTAACCTATGTCTTGAAAGGTAACACAAAAAACACAGGTTTCTCTCTTTTATTTATTTAGAGGTGAGGCTCTTTTAAAATCACCAAGGTTAATAAAAGTGCAAACCAAATAGGGACTGATTTTGTAGAATTTGAAGGACACAAGAACCATTCCAGAACTAGAATTTTGCAGTTTTCGGCTTTCGCGCTCACTATATTCAAAGAATATAAGCTGTGGGCCGCTCCATGAAAAACTGAACATTTTAGTGATACACACGCACAACGGATTGCAATGTGGTCCTGCCAGTTATGCTGGCAGCCCACAAAAAGTGCACCCCAATTCTTTTTCAAAACCAGGTTTTTTCAGATATTTGGAATGATTTACCAATGTATTAAATCACACCTAACTAAATAATCCAGAAAAGGTCATCTTTACAAGATGATTTAGTATTTTCTATCATGCACAATTGTTGATTCCGCGGGGTTTATTCAAACATGCTCCCCTAGCTGAGTAGGAGAGCTGGCACATTCAAAACTTAGATTTTGCTTTTCTTGGCTACTTATCCTACAAAACTGTCCTGGAGGGTGTTCCACAGTTACAGACAAATAAAAGAGCACATTTAGAGAAATGGGAGTATTCCATATATATACCCCTTTAAAATTCTAGAGGAAACAATTTTTAAAAAATTTATGGCCTTACACTAACAAATACCATAACCGGAAGGCCAGAAATAAAAATTTTTACTTGTAGAACTTAGAAGGGCGAGTACATGCGAAACTCTTGTCGAGAAATGAGTATGTTCCTTTAAATAGAATAATCCCCCAATTCTCTATTTACAATTAGTCATACTATAATTGTTGAACCTCATTTGAATATTCCATCACGTAAAAAAGTCAAATTAGAACAATGGACTTCCGATTATAGTTTTTTCTACTTATGTATGAATGACAACATCTTAATGCTAAAAACACAACTAATTATATTTATCCAGAAGATGACGAGGTCATTTATGCCTATCGTTAAATGTTTTGCATATTTCCTAACATACACATCAACAATCAAGCTTGAATCAGACTACTCTGGCTGTAGGTTAACCTACGAGCACTGCACATCTATTGGCATCTAAGCACTCTTTTGATTGGTTACTCAGAAGGTAATATCATGTATTGTGCAAATCAGAGATACTGTAAGAATGTTGGTATGGTTTACACAGAGATACAGAAGCACTCTTTTGATTGGTTACTCAGAAGGCTATCTCATGTTGTGTCCTGTAATAAGCCAATCAGACAGACAGACAGACAGTATCATCAGTAAAGGTGGTTCTGCCAGGAGTGGGGGGGGGGGGGCTCAAGTTTGGTCTGGGTAGGGATGTGACTTGAAGAGTCTGGAATTAGGACCCATATCTATACCAATTTTGCCAATAAAGGGACCCATAGATATATCAGAGATGCAGTTTTTGGGCCACATTTAACACAAAGTTGGCATTTTCTCAAAATTTAGACCTTTTAGCAAAATAATTTGGAAAATTTTGGCTTCAAATTGAGGAAATTGGACTAATTTTCCAACAATATTTTGAAAATGTTGGCTTCATAGAGATTGAGAGAAATGGACTAATTTTCCAAAATTGTGAAAAAGCAACTTATTCCTAAACAAAAATTGGAATGACAGGTCATTCATATACCAGAAAGCTGAAAATGAGACCCGTGTTTGTGGCACATGCCTGTATGGTCATTTGCATTGAGGAAGATTCATACACTTAACTACATCAGATCCTGTTTTTGAATAATTGATCAGAATAAGACAAACATGTACCAACTTGTTTTGTAACCTTGATAAAGCTCTTAGATAGTCATTATGGCTCATTGTTGAATCATCTTTCTTTAGAATCTTCCATCATGTCCATATTTGTAGTCACTTCACAAAACTGAATGGTGCAGACGGTAGTTGTTGTTGAAGACCACATGCTACAAGTTATTTGGTTGGGTTTAAGGGTGTCAGTATGACACAGATTTACTAATGGCCATAATGACGCAACACCATTGCATTCCTCAAAGCACAACTAGTTTTGTAATCATACAAATATCTATTGATAAACCAAATTTGCATATTCAGTCACATACACATATGAGATGAGATCATTAACTAGAAACTGGCCAAGATGGCAGTATTACAGTATTTTAAATACCTCACCTGTAGTTAACCCCCTATGGGCCACCACCTTTCATGCCAGGCTTTCAAGCATAGAAGCTCATAGAGTTACACTGCATGAAAGTCATAGAGCCACATAAGTATTATTATTATGCCCAATAAATTTATCTGATTGGCTTATTGTATGATAAAGCCATGCAATAATGTCTAAATAACCAATCAAATTTGACTTTCTATATACAGGGTGTCTCAGAAAGAACGTTACCCTCCAGAAACTTCACTTTTTGCCTACTTCGCATATCTTATTAGCATTATATTATGAGAATATGTACTTTTTCTGAACATATGGTGAAACGAGAAAGAAAAACAGGTGACTAAGTACCAAACAATTACTATTTCCCTAATCATGATGAAACTTTTTTTGTCCACGGCTAGTAGAGAAGAGAAACATGTATTGGAATTCCTTATGCATTTGATCCCATGTAAGTCGTTAGATTTAAATCGTTTTCACTTAAAGGCTGACTCAAGATTTCCCATGAGGGCGCACTCATTTTTCAAACAAATCTGGTTTTTTTGCTGTACCTAATGCTTGTCCATATACTATAACTGTGGTAAATATCTAATCTCAAATCGAAGTCTTTCATATATAGAAAATCCATGGATCTCTATGGCACTGTTATACTGTGCATAAATGTTAGCTGCATGAAAACGAAAATCTGATTCATCTCTAACTTTGGAATTGAGTCATTTTAGTTATTAGCTTTTAGTTCTAGATGACTATTTTTTAATTACTACACCAAAAAATTTATTTTGAAATCTCTGAGTCAGCCTTTAATGCCTACAAAGCACCTAACGTGTACTTGCTGTTTTCTCTGCACATTCACAATATCTGTCGCATAAATAACCTAAATTCCCTCACCCATCTCCAATTCGCCATCTCCTCTAAACTGCTATTGGTTCATACCAAATGGGGCCACGACTCCAATTCACCAAGGAGGAGAAATGTGCAATGAATAAGAATTATATTGAAGCACAAAGTTAAAGATACTATCAGCGATATCACAAAATATTGAAATTTGCAGTAAGAGCTTAAAATCGAAGGTTAAGTCTGTATAATTCCTCATAAGTCATTTTTCCAACGAGAATTGCCAGAAAGGAGAAACGGCAGTCTTCAAAGTTTTGACTCTCCATTGAATTACTTTTTAGTAAGTGTCCGTTTCGGACAGTCAGGCTAAAATATAGGCTTCCTGTCCTTATTAGGTTTGCTTCTGGTTATCATTTTGCAGGGTATGTTAGGACCCGTACTTGTTCCAGACATGCCAAAATCTGATTTTTGAAGATTTTTTGACTGATTTTAATTTACAAATCACTGATAGTGTCCTTTAAGTTTCCGTTCAGCTTTAATGGGTGAACGTCTTTCCTCAAAGTCGGGTTCCCAGTAATATGCAATCAGAGGAACAAGACAAATTTCTGGAAATGGCAAGATTCTAATATTGCAAGGAGAGATGCGGTCGTCAAGAACGGTACGATCAGCCGCAAATATTGCTGCAGTGCACAGAGAACTTAACAATAACCCTAGAATCAACGCATACCTGACGACTTGTGTGCTCTCAATTGTTAGCAAAAAGTGCCGTTTCTGGAGTGTTGACATTCTTTCGAGACACCCTGGTATCTGTGTGCACATTTAACCTTCCTCACATGCCTGTCCTTGGGTGATTACATCATAGAACACTATGAATGACCAATCAAATCGGCCAGTAATTAAACTGCAGCCACTAGATGAGTGGTTTATTGACAAATTCCTACTCAGTCAAACCACAGTCAGCAATCACACCAAAGAGAGTAAATTTCTACATGTTTGAGGAGTTATTTGAGGACAACTTTGAGGAGTTAAATTAAGGCTACACAAAAATAGTTGAATATTTTACTCTTTTTTTGATTGAAAATTCACTCTTATTTAAAGGGATTAGCAGCGAAAATGCGAGAGATCGAAAAAATGTGGAAGTGGCATTTTAAAACTTACAAATCAGGGATAAGCGTGGTAAATTCCAATAAATCTCTTTAATGTAGAAACAAACCACCAAAGGGAAAACAATGAAGTATGTTTGAGGACAATTTGTCATACGTCCTCCCGCAAAATAGACTAACATGAAGGCCCTCAAAACATACACTAAACAGCTGATTGTGGTTTACACCATACATAATCAACAAAGTTTCCAAATGTTTTGTCTTTGAGTTCAAACTGTATAGATCATGTTGCACACAATATAAGATGAAATCTGTGATAATTCACCGGGAAAGGATCAGATAAAAAGCACTGCTGCCTTGTCCTTCAAATAGCACAGATTTCACACGCCAACCACTTGGCAGTTTATGTTCGCATATCCTGCCAGTAACAAAAATACAAAAATAGAAATTTGAATTTATTTTTTTTGATGTTGCTATTCCCTTAAAGTACACTACCACTCATTTTAGAGTTTACCTCTTTTGAGGAGTGAATTTTTCATCCATTACATTTAGAGAGTACCCAGGAAGTTAAACAGATTAACACATTTTCTGCTATTCTTTCAAACCTTCATATAGCAAGTCACCAATATGCAAATCACCCTAACCCTACATACTAACCCAACCCTAACGCCTTAAAGGAAATATGTCACGATTTTTGTCAAGCTCAGTTTTGACGTACTTCATAAAATAGATGTACATACAATCACGAATTCCCGCAAACATAATACCATTTGATGTAAAATTAACAAAATAGAGTGCATTTTAATTTTTTGTTTTGCATCCGAGAAAACGGGCGATTTTTCTGCCAACGGCTTCATTGGACAAAAGCGCCCAATTTTTGCTCTCCTCGTGACGTCAAAGTGATGACCAACACATTGTGTTGACTCGAATTGTATTGCGGACACTTTAATTGATGATTAAGAAAGTAATAATAAAATTAGAAAGAAGTTACAGAATGACATATTTTGTTTTCAGTTCGTTGTGTTTTTAATTATATTAAGTGGAACCAAACGGCATATGATGTCACATACCGACGTCAATTTGGATGGTCATCACTTTGCACGTACCATTTGCCTGCGATGTGGATTTGTCGGAACCGTTTTCGAGTAAGCTATTGGCCGTAAAATTAAAAGGCAAAATACTCACAAATGTGGGACATTTTCACTTATTTTGATTTATATGTAATCTACGTTACTTAAGCTTTCCATCCATACCAAATTTTCAAATATTCAGAATCATGACATATTTCCTTTTAAAGGTCCATGGTCCAACATCAAAAAACTAATTATCCTCGTCCCATGGACCCCCACCCAATTTAACCGGAAGTGGTCAAATTTTGGTTATCAGCAGAAGCGACTATTTTTCATTTACTCCTGTGAAATCTTGGACTATTATGTTTTATTGATGTTCTGAGTGAAAATATGCTCCATTTTGTTGACAAGATTAATTTTGACCAACAACAAAAACGAAACATTCCAGATGGATGTTTTTGGGGTGCGTGCCCTTCTATCAAGATGAAACTTTATATACTTAAATCGGACCATCCTCCTTTAGAGAATAATTCATTGCCATGGATATTACTATATTGGTGATGTGTTATACCTGTATTCCTTAAGAGACAAGGGCAATGCCATAAATTGCAACCCTCCAATGTAAAAAACAACACGTTTTGGTTGTTGTTGTTGCATATTTAAAAATGATTACCAATTACTAATCCACACCTGAATGAAGCTGAATGCTGTGTTTATGTATTAATAAGAATGGATTTAGTATTTACGACAGAAAATCCCAGGGCTATTCCATGTCAACACTCGATATGTGCACCGCAGCATGTCCATGGATTTTTTTCTTTTTTGTGGTGATGATAATACTGGAAAGAAAATGAAAAATCCTTGAAATTTTGAGCTTCATACCCCCGCCATTTTCGTTTTCCCCAGAGCATCATAATTTAGGGGGGGTCCCATCAACATGCTGTGCGCTCGAAAGACAATTTGAGAGGGCCATAACTCTAAGGGACCCTCCCTAACTTTGAAATACTATCTGGGGAATTTTTATGGTGTAGAATTCAAATCTGGCATCAAAATATGATAGCCCCTTTTTAAAGTTTATTGTGTGTGTAAAAATGCAATATCTCTCATCTGTACCAATTTTGGGGGGTCGAACTCCGTAAGTAAACAATATTTTTCAATGTCCATTCTTGTTAATGAGAGTCACACTCTGCCGGATTTTCTACCAGTATAATAATAAGCATATTTGTAGTGGTTACAAGCCTATTGAAAATCCTAGTTTTTGCCTTTTGACATAGATTTGCCCCCTGAAAATCAATGTTGCATGCGACAATCACCCTCTACTTCATATCTGTTGAAGATACCTCAAAGACTATGGTCCTGAAAGACCAGCTGGTGACTTGAGTCTCTTGTTTTTCCAGCACAAACTTTTCTGATATCCCCTAGAAGTATATGGTGATATACACTGTGCATGTACAATACAGATGACTCTGGGTCCATGTCTACCTTTGGGTGGTAACTTTGAGTGTGTATTTTGTTGTGAAAAATTAGACAAAGACAAGCTAGTTCTTTCAAGAAAGTTTTTTAATGATATATCTTCAACATATCTGAAGTAGAGGGGTGGTTGTCATGCCACATTGGTTTTTCAGGGGGGTCAAAATGTGTGAAAAAAGTACAATTACCATTTCAAAAGGGGCTGTCCCCCACTTAATTACTTTCTAATGTGTTCATATTAGTATTGGTTTAAAGTTGCACTATGTAACTCTGATTGACCAAAGATGGACTCATAAAATGTTCTTACTTTTGGAGTTAGACCCCCCAGACTTGGGCCCCGAATGAACAAAGGCGCAAGTTAGCCTCAATTAAGCTCAAAGTAACCACGCTATGAATTTCCTGATGCCAGATTTGAATTCTACAACCAAATATTCCCCTTAGGGAGTGATTTTCAAAGTTGTGGGAGGTCCATTACAATTGCGAC
>JAMKCH010004605.1:0-34764 GCA_023653785.1 Ophioderma brevispina
TTGGTAAAACAATTAGCTGATGCTTGTGAATGGGTCATTATTGTTTTCCTTAGCTCATTTAGCACATTTTTGTATGTTTTCCTTCATACCTCCTGAACACAAGTATTGTCCCAAAATTATTAATTATTTTCATAACAAGTTTCAAAGTTGTTATATAGTCACTATGTGATTTAGACTTAATCAGAATTCCTGGACTAAAAGTTGCCATTGAAGTTCACGTAATCAAAGATCTGACAAACTTTATTTGACAAGATGTAAAATGCATATGACTGTGTACTCTGAACTTGTTGAAACTATGTCTGTATACATATCTAATCACTCAATAGAGAACTTTCGTTTGTTTTTTTTGGCAAAATTGGGTCTCGATCTACTACATTTTTGGTTGCAAAGGTGAGCAGGTCAACACTGACAGACATAAAGCAGAGAGGCAGCTAGATAGCCACAGAACACATGCGCACACACACATACGTAATTCGATTTCTGTGGGGACCAAATATGTGTAAACTGTGTAAGCCTTGGTGGGGACCCTTATGCGTTCTGTACATAGGTTATTGGGTCGAGATGTCCCCACAATGCCATTTAGGTATCTTTTGTGGGGACTTGCGTTCTAGGGGTATAGGTCTCACCTATTACGCCAAATAGGCCATTTTATTAAGCATTTAGCAGGTGGGGACATGGCCTTTTCCCCACAAGCCGACTCCGTTCCCATAAGGATAGTACTGAACTGAACCATTGTCCCCAAAAGATCATTTTCCCACCACATAATGCATACACACATGGACACACACACAACAGTGACAATTCTGAGTGATTCCCTCTTAACCTTGGCCATCATTTTATTACCACATTAAAGGGGATGGCCCCGTTTACGATATGAATTTTTTTCAATCTTGATATATTGGCTTTCACTCCACACCCCCATCTAGTCAAGTTTCTCTCTGATATTTCAATTCCTTTGATGAATGTGAGAGCTAAAAACCTGATTTGTAAAGCCCCATAGAGTACGGTGTTAAATTTAATATTGGTCGACCAAAATGAAGGCATTTTCCTCATAACTTTCAACCAACATCGTTTGGCTCGAAGATTTCACAGGGTAAATGAAAAAATAGTAGCTTTTTTCTGATCCCAAAATGTTTGACCACTTTCGGTAATATCTGGCGCTTCTGGGGAACGAGGCTATTAGCGATCGGGGCCATGGACCTTTAAATTAACATTTTTAACTTTTTTTGATATTTGTGATATTTGGACCCCCCCTTCTTACTAAGTAATATGGTGAGAGATAAGAGGAAGAAATATTTATACAGTGATGTAACATCCACCTGTGAATTGAAATAAATGATGAAGATGTCAAACATATTTACAGTTTGTCTGGGTCTTTTTTAAGACTTTCAGATATAATCAATCATGCATTTCTTGAATACTGAAATCTGAAATGATTCAAGAAACATGCAATGTGCAAATTGGAATATTCACAAGCTGTTCTAATTCTAAATTCTTTGAAATGATACAATTAGCTACGGTCTGCATTATTTCAGACTTTTTTACTGTTTCCTACTGTGCATCACTCACACTGAATTCCAAATCAATTTAGTGTTGATAGAGGCAGGGTTGTAGTTTAGGCCCCGCATTCTTGCGCTACTGATGAGTAAAGGTTGCATTTTCATGGTACCTAGGCTACTAGCCCTTTTCTTATGTTCATGGTTCACTGGATGTGCTTCAGAAAAAGCTTCCTAAAATTTTATATTTGATTCCGATCTGCATTTTTGGTGTTTATGAGCAAATGTTTTTGTATCAATTCCCTAGGCCATTTGCTGTATTTTTTTTTCAAATTACAGACCAGTACAATACAAATTAATTGGCTTTCTCATAACCAAATTTACATGCTAGTTTGGCTCAGGGTTAAATACTAAGGCTAATAATAGGGCAGATTATACTAAAATTAGGTAATTTGGAAACGAGGCTGGATCACAAACTCCCCTTATTTTTTGTCTTCAAGTAGTATAAAAGGTTTTTCATGAATACTTTTCCAAATACTGTGGTACTGCAGTTTACTATTTGTGTGTTATCATTTAAATTCTCAAATACATCAAATATGATTGTGGAAGAGCAGATTTAATGTAGCCATGAGTGAAGGTGCTCTGCATGATTTTAAAACACCTCCTCTTTGATTGTGTCAAATTCAAAACACTTTACTGACCAGTAATGATAAATACAACAATTTACATTCTGGAGTCTCGCTTTGAACTACTTAAAAGTACTTGACAAAAATTGTTCCATACCCTTAATGCAAAAATTGGGATACAAAGCTTCTCTGTCACACAGTGAGAGGAAACCTGTTCGTTAAAACCACATTCAGTAGCTGTAGCATTAAATGCTACATTTTGTAAACACCATTGCATGTATTACCACTAATCACTTTTAGGATGTTTAATTTGGGGCAGGTTATTTTTGACCGCACTGATTGGTCCATATGGCAAACCCATTCACATATGATGCAGTTTCCTTCTATAACTGTTATTGAACCAACCTTCAACTTAAACTGAGGGAGATTTTCACCTCTTTTATGTATCACATTGCAATGTTTGTTGCTGTGTGTTTGCTGAAACATTAAAAACCGCAATACAACATTAACCGCTAAGTTGTGTATGTGAATGTATTTTCTTTCAAGACCCAATGTAACACTTTATTTTGAAATTTGGAATCTAGTATTTTGCTCACTACTAGTATACTTTTCAGCTTCAAGTGGTTTTCGCATTTAAAGGGAAAGGCACTTTCTAAAAATAAAATGGGTTAACAGCACAGTTGGCCCACTGACTCCCTATGTTTAACTCATCACCACCAATGACCCCTTAATTAGATAAGTTAATCACAATCTATACAGTAATCCATCACTAACCAATTTTTTTTACATAATGAGCAGGCCTGTAATATCCTCATACTTTAATAATTAAACCAAAACTTGTGTCCCGGTGCAACATGGCAATCCCCCATTTGTTGATGAGGTCAAAGGTCCATGCCAAGGGGGTCCAAAGGTCCATTGAGGTCAAGTTGTAAATAGGCTAAAATGGTAAAATGACCTCTTTGCAAAGTTGAAAGTTTCAATGGGAACCAAACTTGAATCATAGTGCAACTGGGATCCCTCGTTTGTTGCCGAGGCCAAAGTCACCTACCAAGGTCAAAGGTCCCACGTGAGCTCAAGTTGTAAGATATGCTGAAATGTAAAATTGACCTTCATTTGAAAAGTTGAAGTTCAATTGGAACCCAAACATTTACTTGAATCATAGGTGGCAACATATGGATTCCCCATTTGTTATGAGGTCAAAGGTCACATACCAAGGTCAAGGTCATGTGGGCTCAAGTTGATAAGATAGGCTGAAAATGGAAATTGACTCATTTGAAAAGTTGAAGTTCAATTGGAACCAAACTTGAATCATAGGTGCAACATGGGATCCTCATTGGTTGATGAGGTCAAGGTCACATACAAGGTCAAAGGTCAGGTTAGGTCCCAAGTTGTAAGATAGGCGTGAAAATGTAAATTGACTCATTTGAAAAGTTGGAAGTCAATTGGAACCAAATTGGTTTATTGAGATTCCATGCAAGCCCTCATTTGTTTATGATGTCCAAGGTCCCATATCAAGGTCCAAGTCATGGTTAGGCCTATCATGCCACTACACCGTGCGACGGCAGGCGACACTTCCGGTCCGATGACCGATGTATTTTTTGTAATCAATATGAAAAATTCCCGAAAACTTCCAAAATTTCCCCCAAATTCCCGTTTAATTCCCCATTTCCATGGAAAATTTCCGGCTCTGAAAATTCCCGGAATTTTTGCAACCCACTCATCAAATTAATTTCTTAATGTTTATTTCTAAATATGGTCATAGAAATGCATAATTTTTAATTGACACTTTTTGGGAAAAATTGGAACTTAGAGCAACTGTAGTCACCTGCAGGCTGAGGCAGCACCCAGCAGTTAATATATAAAATTACGCAGCGATAAAAATAGAACTCCCTCTGGTGATGGTGTATAGCCCTTCCCTGAAACCCGGCAATGAACCACCAGTGCCTGAAATAACATATCCAAATTAACCGGGAAAAATGGTTGTGCAAGGTCACCCTTGATTACGTCATCCATACACTGGACACCCTGCTGGTGGCTTTAACATTATTTCAAGTAACTTATAAATCACACCTAGAAAGTTGAGGTGTTTTTACTGTCTAATATGTGGTTTGTCAGGAGACTGAAAAGTAGTCTTTTTTCCTCTATTTTTTGCTTTGTACGGTTTGAAGGACTTCCAAATGGAACCTTTTAGGGTTGATGATTGTTCAATTTATGATCTGCAAATTTTGCTTTCATCAGCAAAGTGTGCTTGAGTGGACTTCTTTCAAGCTTATAATGGAGCTCTATTCCTTACGGGCCTTACAATTATGTCTTCTGTCCCAAATGTCAGGCTCCGCCCCTTTTAGATAGTGGAACCAAAGTTTTGAATCCGTTTTTCCCCTGCTATTAAACGGGGGTGAACCGAATTACCTCACGTACAACAAATACTTGTCTGCGTGGAAGATTTATTGGATGAAAAATACTTGACGCGGATTCCGTCCGACGTCAATGTGCTGGTGGCCGCATTTAGCTCTCCAGAGCGGACGCCCTTGTAGGTAGATATTTTTAGCTTCCTACCCGGGTAAGCAGCTACCCTCCTCATTGTGTATTTCATTAGAAACCTGATGGGGTGGACGGGTTTAGCCCCTGACAACCCAGCCACTGGGACAGGTAGTACTGGTACCAGGATACCAGTAGCAGCCCTCAAAGAAACCTGGCTTTCATAGGCTTTTATAATAGGCAGTATGGCATCACCATACAAATGCAACAGCAAATTGATGGTGATGCACAGTATGGCCAGGTTGGGGTCCTTGAAATACTTATGTATGCTCTTTTTTTATCTTAGGAAATGTTCTGAAAGTGTTTCTGGCTGTTTGTGGAAGAGCTAATAAACTCCTTGTACTTGATAATTGGTAATAGAAGTTACTTTAGTAATCTGACCTGTCAATATCAGCTTTTTAATTTCAATTACCAAATTAATAAGCCCAAGTAACCCACCCATGATGAAATATTTCCTTGCTCTATTTTACTGGCCAACTATAGTTTGATGTTTAACCAGTTCCTAGGTGTAATAAAGCCTTCATCAGCCCTGTGATGATTTTAATTGAAGAGAACCAAAATTCTTTTAAAAAGGAAATGGCCAGCAATCCAGCATAGTAAGAAACTTCCAATTTTAAAGGGTTGTATGAAGGTTTTTTTTGCAGTGATATTTACAACTGTACCCCCTTGACCATATGTGGTCGCAAGATATTTGTTTCTAATGCTCAATTTTCTTGATCACATACTAGGGGGTTTCTTCATGCAAAGTGGATAATGTCTGCTATTGCCAACAACAATGGTGACCCTATTTTGACTTTCTGTGATAACCCTTTTGATTGACAGTGTTAACACAGAAAAAAAACAACTAGCGTATCCTGGATGCCCCTATACTACTGGGTGCCCTAGACTAGGCTCACTTATTCTGATAAAAGTATCAACTTGGTTGAGTTTCCTGGTCACTACTGAGATGGGATATTCGGGAGGTACACCGTACTAACTACCAGTACGGGCATGGAACCAAAAAACCTTAGCCCAAAAATAGTCCCAAAGCTTGATTTACAGGTTTTTCCCTTATGGTTGTAGCACTCCCACCCCCCCCCCCAGTGCGTAGCCAGGTGGGGGCAGAGGGGGGCAGAGGGTCCCCTCTGAAAATTGTTTTGAGGGGCAATCGGGAAATAAAACCCTGATATTTATGTTAAATCAAGTCCATTTTTTTTTTTTTTTTCGATTCAAGAATTTGTTTGGCCTGCGACCCGTGAAATTTTTGCTTGTGTCGGGAAATTTTGATGCATCTACCCGGGAAAAATTGCCCCCTCCGAACCACTGGCTGGCTACGCGCCCTGCCCCCCCACCCCAACCCCCCCACCCCCCTTGGTACGGCATGTAAAAGGTGATTTACACAAAGGCCCTTGCACCCTGGCCCCTGGTTGCTTACAGGATAACCCGTACAACGAAATATTTAAACAAAATACATATAAAATAATATTGACCACATATCGAGTGGTTTCAAGAAAAACGGAATTATATACCCTGACAATGAATTAAAACCATCTAGTCTGTCTGACCATGTGCTATTTAAACAACATCGCGCTAGTGTATAAGCGTGCTATGCTAAACCGCACGTTTAGGTCATACATGCATAGGAAATCACATTATGAAGCACAGTGTGAATATGTATGACGGCTTCTGTGCCTTCCTATCGCATAACCAATCACATATCCCCTATACAGTACGGCGAATTTCAAATAGCGCATGTCCATACAAAATGCTTTTAATATTTCGTTTTATGGTTAGTATAATTCCGTTTCCCATGAAACCACTCATATGTGTTCAATAATTGTGTCTATAGCGTATATATGTGTAAGTTTATTCTTGATATACAGGTTCTCGTAAGACACTATCAGTGATTTGAAAATATTTTGAAATTTGCAGAAATAGCTAGCTTCAAGTGAAGGATAAGTCCTGAGATCTTCTCATAAGTTACCTTTTCCACAGCGGTGAAATTGACAGCAACAGGATAAAGGCAGTGTTCCAGCGATACGATTCTCCATTCATTAATGTTGTAGTAGTGTCCGAACGGACATGTACTGACTACCTGAATCCTATTCTGTCCTTATTAGGTTGCTTCTGGTCTTATCATTTGCAGGTATGTTATGATACCTGTACTTGTTACATACATGCCACAATCTGATTTTTGATGATTTTTTCATTTGCTGATTAGCAAATCACTGAATAGTGTCTTTACTTAGATGCAACATCAGGAAGATGTTTTGACCAAGACTAAATCAAACTAAGTCTTCACCTGTACTCGCTCCTTTCCTTATTCATTCTGCAGACATCATGTTAGACTTCACACAGTAGTGCTTAGTTTGTCCACGGAAGCAGAGTCCTTGTTGTAGAACTAATCCCACATATTGTTTGTGTAATACTGGGGTGGCTGTAATCCCTTGCATGTCATCATAACCTGACACATCCAATTTTGCATCATTATCAGATTGTTATTTTCCAATTAAGGACACTTAATTGATGTGAAAACCTCAGAGGATGAGTTTAAACCAACCGCGGTAATATGTTGCAGAAATTAATACAATTGAGGTTACATGCTCCCAATCATGCATGGAATAGCCCTGCTTGTCCAGTGTATCCAGCACCCGTTTAGGTTCTTTTTATAAAAAAAAAACACAACATGTGTTTGTGATCACTTTTTTTTGTCATTTGGGCGTTTGCCTCCTGTGTTATAGTGATTGCAATATGGGAATTCATGTTTAAGATTCCACACCACTAATTATCTGATCTGGCCCCTCTGGCCAAAAGTGTTTGGGAAAAAGGTCAAAAAATAAAATAAAAAGGCAGGTCTAAGTTCAAATAAAAAAGATTAAACAGCTGGAACTTCCTGGGGCCCATATTTGGTGTTAGAAATTATTTTAAAGGTACAAATCAGCACCATATTGGGACAAAAAAATCTGTGAGTCTTTCTACTGAGTAATTACATTACTATTATTACAAAACCCACCCCATAGAATATTTAGACTAGAGGCCAGTTTCAGAGGGGATCGAACTCACATTCGAAGCCTTGAATATCTGTGTCAACTTAGGATTCTCTTCCTGAATGGATGCAGAGGGTCTAGCAGTCCCAAAGTATGCGTAATTTAATACCGAGTCGCTTCATTAACGAGAAATTTACGTTTTAATTATGGCCATTTTGTAAATAAAGCAATGGCAATTATTTGGTGGTGTGCAACTTTAAGAATCTCCTGCAAGACCCATCTTATGCAAACTTGTAGCTGTTTTCTTTTTAATTTATGTCTTTCCTATACTCTCTAAATGCAAAAAGAATGAATTGCACTCTAAATTTTGGAGTACGGTAGCTACAAGGCCTACTCCAAAAAAAATGAAATTTCACACTTTTGAAGAATATTATTTTTCATAAAAAAAACCAATGTGTATATTGTGATTTAAACATCTCTCATGCCCATCATTTGGTGACAATTTTCAACTCATCAAACACACCAGTCAAAATTCAAAGTTGCTTAGTTTCCAAAACATATCTAGGTAGACACCCCAGGGTAAATGCAAGCAAGTTTGGGAGAGCGTGGCCCACTGGTTAGGATATTCGCCTTTGGTGTAGAAGGTCCCCAGTTCGAGCCCCGGCAGGCTGCTTGCTGGGATTTAATTGGGTACT
Organism: Ophioderma brevispina; assembly: GCA_023653785.1. Lineage (NCBI taxonomy): Eukaryota > Metazoa > Echinodermata > Ophiuroidea > Amphilepidida > Ophiodermatidae > Ophioderma > Ophioderma brevispina. Next base: position 8,322 of record JAMKCH010004605.1, read on the forward strand.
ATATTCTGGATTTAATTTGTAAGAACTATTGATTAAAACTGGTTTATTTGGACTTGGGCAAACAATCCACAAGAATACCTCATCCTTTGGAGGGGACGTTAAGCCGTCAGTCCCATATACGTGGAGAATCACGCCTGTATGTAATCGCAGCCAGTTTCGATAAGAGTAGTTGTCTCAAATCATCCTGGATCCTTGGGCATCATTGGAAAGCAATGTCTGAATACTGAATGATCTACCCAGGCTAAATAAGACAAAAATAAAAAAGTTTTCTTGGGGTAGGGATGTGCCACAGCAAATATGAAAGTTGCTCTCACATTGATACTATTTTTTCCATGAAGAAATGACCCTTTCATTTACTAGTAGTTCAGATGGGGCCAACATTTGCCTGGGATATCATCCAATTTTTCCATAAGTCTTTGTTTCCTTATTTCGGTGCATTATATCTAATTTTTGTAAATTTATTGGTAAAATTAGAATGGTTTTCAAAAAATGACCCATTTTTATACCAAGTTTAACTTTGAAAAAAGATCCTTTAATGTCCCCCTGTAGACACGTAGATGAAACCTCACTCATTTGTTAGTTGCTAAGCTCTCAGATATTGACCCTCTTGGCATATCTATGATTAATATTTTCCGTTTCCATACTTGCATAGCCATAACTGTTTTCCTATAGTCTTTCAACAATAATAGACATGTGTTATAGTAGGTTTGATAGCATGACATCTTCCTTTTAGCCATTGATATATTGGATGGATAACTTCCTGGCCAGTCAGTCATAGAATCAAATCTTCTGATCCTTTCACTCAGCAGGCATGACATTTGAAGGTTATTCTGTTCATTTGTCCAACAAGACTTTTAATTTTGAACAAATTAGAGGATCAATTCTCATTCAGATTCTCCAATCATTAGTTTGTGGGGATCTGTTGGTACTGCACATTGTATACACAAGAATACGGCTCATACATTGATTCTCAGCCTCTTGTGAGAATATTAGTGTGTGAACAGACTACGCTTAAGTTGCCTCTGTTGTCCAAACAAATGCCCCGTCGGAGCGGGAAGTGCATTTTCAGGCATTGTGAAAACGTGAAAAAAAAAACGTATTCGTAAAACGCTGGCTAAAAATGTATCCCCGATCATGGTGCGATGACAAAATGCGTTGCTAATGTCAACATCACTGCGCATGCTGGGACATGGGTTATTGCTGTGATCATGTGGCATCAATTTCCAGTCTTTCGCCGGTATGTGCACTCTATTGGAACGCTGTGTGTTTCTATTGGTGTTAACCGGATACTTTCTCTGGCATTATCCTTCTAAAACAAGGAGAAAAACCTCGTCGGTATAAGCAAGGAAATCAATGCAGTAGGACGGCTGTTTCTATTGAGCCAATTTAATCCCTTCTCTGGTATAAACTGGAAAAACGGTCCCAATAGAAACACGCTGTATATGATTTTATTCTTAAAAAGTGTGACATTTATGGTGCATGATTTTCATGGGTAGTATGATGAAACAACAAACTCTCTTGAATCTCTCCTCCAGGATTTTTGATATATTAGTTTTGAGAACATCTTAGGTCACCTATTTTAAGAAAACTATGAGTAACACTAACACTAGCTGATATAAAAACAGTTTGAAATGAGACAGTAATGGCATCGTTCCATGTCTTATCACCCAATGGGTTAAACCTGACCCTCTTCAAATTGCCCGATATTTGGTGTGTGTGGGGTAATTTGCAGTAAAAGAAGCTGACATTTTAAGTTTCGTCTCCATTGGACCAATTGTTTTCATGCTACAGTGTGCCCTTTTTCACATTTTCTGGCCAAAATGGGCACACCCAGTGATTTTAAAATTCACATTTCCCATGGATTTCCCTCCTTTTTTATGTATTATCTGAAAAGCCAAGATTTCCCTCCAAATGGTAAAATTTCCCGGAAAGGATCTTCCAAGATTCCCAACGTTCTCCTCACCATGAACTCTTGGGGTTGTGTGAAGTCACTAATCCAATATGGTCATCAGACATAATTGGTCACTGTTTCACATACTTCGATGGATTTTCATGGAACTTGGACACCATGATTTTTGGGTATAGTCACATGTGTGATCCAAACAGGTGTGATGTCAAAGGTTATCTAAGAGTCACCTAAAGGTCATTGATTAAAAAAATAGTGAAATAGCTAAGCTAAATGTAACCTCAAGATAATGGTCCCGTTATCCCCCGGAGTTGGAGGATTTTCGATGGGACTGGATCACAGATATCAGGTTAGACACCCACATGACCTCAACGTTATTTTTGTTTTGGGTTGGTCAAATGTTGAATAAGGTCACTGTCACCTTAATGCTGACTCTAGACACGATTGATCATGGAATTTGGTGGGATGTATTTTACGCATCATGTAAATACAAGTTTACCTTGTTCTTCTGTATTTTTTAATACTCAAAACAGTTGAGGCATTACATTAACTTTGGCACTTACTATATGTGTGATCGTACAAGGCCACAAACCCACGTAATTGAAATATTTAACAGGATATAAATTAATTACATCTCATCCTTACAGCTGCTAGATCTTCCATTTTTATCATGTTTATTCTGAATAATGATCTGTTCTATGTCACAAAAGTGTTTTATTTCCACGATTTTGTTTTTAGTTTGAAGGTTTATATTATTCATGTGTGATAGACACATGCAGATATAGACGAAATGGGCCTAAAAGTGATATTTTAAGGTTAACTTAATCCAGATTAAAGAAGTTCAATTAAGTGGAGCAAGCATAAAGAGTCATTTCATGATCCACACTCTGGGATCCGTAGTCTCGTCCTCATTTTTTTTCCTTTCAAAACAACAGATTTTTATATGAGCTGAAACCCTGGTCTAAGTTTTGACTTCACTGGATTGAATCTGGCTAGGTGGATTGTCTGTTCGCTTGCTCACTCGCTTGCTTGTTTGTTTGTTTGTGCTTGCTTGGGTTAGCTTAGTTTAGCCAAATAGCATTAATGCCACTTGCTTATGTGAACAAGCCCTTTTCAAAAATGTGTCCCAATGGAAGAGTCTATTTATAAATTGATTCTCAATTTACACTGGAGGGGGGGTTGGGGGTCTTTGGGAGCTTCAGCTGGAGGTTTTTGCTAAGATTGGGCTTTTTTCCTCATTCTTATTCAGTTTTGATTGTTTTAATTATGGAAAATATTTCCTACTTCACTAATAGTAGTTAAAAAGGCAAGAAAATTCCCCTGCTGCCAAAAATGAACCAATCCCTACTTGCTGCGTACACTACATAACCATACCCTTGTGTGGCATTGCACTGTCTAAGATCGTTTCATGGTTCAGAACAAATAATATTGCCCACTGAATAAGAATAGTGAACAGTACAGTCTTGATTCCCTTAGCAAAGTTCAGTCACTTTAATCCACTTGTGCACATACCCTCTGGTTTTTAGTATGATTTATGATACCCAGAACACATGGGTCAGTTTGTGTTAATACAGGTACATGTACTTCTCATTGAACTATGTCCTTGGTAGATGAGGATATAGTGACTGCTAGCACTGGCTTATTTCCCAATTTACACACACCCAATTCATGCACCTACTAAATTACATAGTAATCAGGTTAAATAGGTGGAAGTCACAAATAAGCAACAAATCCAGTGTGTTTAGAAAACACCCACTCAGGCTTACAGCATGCATGTAATTAGCAGACCTGAAAAAAAAGACAAAAACAATCAAATTTTCATAGTAATAATGGTTTATTGAAAGTACATGGTTAGGTATTCTTATTTCTTTCAAAGAAATATAAATATTCAATCGGAGCTATCATCATACTGGTGTTTGAAAGTTGTCACCAAAAACCCCTATTCCATGTTGCCAAGACACAGTTTGAAGTTAAGTATAACTTGGAACTTAAATTTGTCTGATGTTTCGATTGCTTCTTGCTACCTTCAGGCCTACCATGGTGTGAGTGTGGTGATATGTCACTGTTTTTAATTGAATGAAACCCATTGAATGCTTTACATATTTCCGCTCAAGTGTAGTACATTACCATGCATGGTAAGAATTTGTATGACTAAGGATCAAGTTTGCGACAATGATCAGTCATGGGCCAGCACGAAGCCAGCGTTTAAGACAGATGTGTTCATGCATACTTTAGTAACCATTGCCCCCAACAGTCAATAAGTGGAAGAAAGTTGTCATGCAGAGTAGACCAAAATGCCAAAAATGCACTTAAAAGATAGTGTTTACCTTAATACGGTGAATGAAGGCCTCTTTTTCTAATAATTATGTTCCATTGACCATAATAGGCCTGAAACCCCTAAAATAAGAGGGGGGTTGTTGTTTGCACAGGGGAATATTTTTGCCTCAAGTTTCCTTTTGTTTACTGTGATCATGTCTTGAATGTGATTTGGTCTGGCTGCAGAGTGTTTTCGCTGGGCAATTAATATTACTTATACATATGACTCCAACCTTTAGAGCAAGTGCATGCCTTTTAAAACACCCCTCAAAATTGGCGACAGTGTCAGAAATTGTACTCAGAAACTATAAGTTCACTCCTAATACACAAATTTTATAGTGTTCATAGGAACTGTGCCTTTGGCAACTGGACATAGGAGTTTATCTGGATTGTAGGTCCCACCCAGAATGACTCATATACTCTCCATTGGATTTAACAGTAGGGTTTATATAGGGTTGGCCCTCTGGCCTCTGTGGGTAGTATTTGACAGAATATAGATAACAATATTGGAATTGAAGGTTATTCTTATCCTGCAACATCCTGTGTGGTGCTATCAGAGCATTTTTTTCATGGTGGAACGACTTGGATGGTGCACCTGATTCAGAATTCTAAGTTCAACCATTTGCTAACTTCAGACAAGAACCCCCCCCCCCCCATTCTCCAAGTTCATTCCCTCCCCCCTTACCCCCCTCTTCGTGTTGATAACTTACACCTGTCTCATTGTACTTCAAGTTGAACAATTTTTCATAAATAATTACAAATTTATTTACTACACACTAAACTTTGAAGTGGAATAAAACTCTGAAAACGCTTAACTTTAACCCCATATTGATATTTATGGTGATAATACAAGTTCTGCTTTGAATTACAATTTGGATTACCTTGAAGTATATCTGGTTGAAGGTACATTCCGAGAGCTGCCTGGGAAAATATGCCTCACTATTACTTCATATAATGAAATTGTTTTGTGGGATAAACAACTCATGCATGTAATAATAACAAAACTAACCTGACACAGTTCGTTGAAATATTTTTTTTTTTTCGATCCACTAAAAAGTAACCATAGTCGGTACCAAATACATCATCCTGATAATTTCAATGAAATATTGATTTTTTACAAATCCAAAAATCCAATGAAATGCAAACAGCGGTTTGGCCCACCTCATTACATCATTTGCAAACATTTTCCATTTACGGTTTAACTCTGACACTTAAGCCACATCAAAGCCATGATTCAACAATTCAATTAAACCACAGGCCTGCAGGAATTGAATTGAGTTGTCCGCAAACTTTCATCGTGTCTGAAATAGTTGTTTTTATTACAATAAAGGTACCTCTGGAATGGGTCAAAAAATTATACAGTAATGTTTCATCAAAAGTTATTGTGGCAATTTATTTGGCCCAACATCAGTGCTACCTACAGCCACAGAGGAACTATTGATGTGCGGAATTAATAATGCAAGATAGTAGTTATGTGTGAAAATTGTATATGACCAAACTACTTCCCTCATGGCGTTTATCTTGAATGCAGATTTTACATGTTTTATTCCCACAAGATACAACAGTCCCCATCATAGGCACCTCAAGTTTCCCACACTTTCCTTTTTAAATGACTTTTAGATTTAAGCAGTGCCATTACTTAATCCTATAGCGAATTGAAGTAAGTAGTAAACTACACTAGATATATCGAAATGATCTGAACTTGCAAATACACGTACTTTAAACACAACACAGGCTGCATGTGCCCACAATACACTCATCCCATTAATGTTTCCAACACATCAGACCCAAGTAAGACACACATCCAAACATCAATCCTGCATTTTAATATATTGGAAACTGGAAGAACCCCATCGGGTCAACATTTTTCAGACGCCCCCATTTTGACCAAGTCCTCATTTCCAGAGACGAACCTCCCACTCCCAGTCACCATTCAAGATTCTCAAGATTTCTGTCCCATGAGTTGTTAAACAATAGCACTTTTTAAGGTGTTGATCATTTTAATCAAAATCAAGTTCAGTAAAACTTCAGAAGCTATACTTTCTAAAACCTCCTCTCAAAACTTTGCTCGCGCAGTCAATTTTGATTTTGCCTTTGAAAAAACATTTGAATTGTCTATTCCCTCCAAATGCCACCAGTCCCCAAGATACTGCCTCATATGAAACTTCATAATTAAAAACACCTAATTACATATAGGCCACTTGTCAATCTCTCTTGTTTTTGTATTTCCTACCAAATTTGAAACCTGTCATATGTGCTTTTTTTACTGGCTGGGAACGCCAATCACAAACTGACCAATAACAAAACTGGTTGTATTAAAGATTTTTGACATTAAGACGCATACAAATTTGTCACTTGAGTGGTGGAAATGTGATGTGGGTGTAAAGGGGGGTGAAAAATACAAGGCTAATTTAATTTTATGCAAGTTCAAATGGAGGAAGACATTACTCATACAAAAGTGAATTTTCACATTTTCAATTTCCCACAAAACCCTCAAAAATTAACGCTCTCATCTACAGCATGTCATCCACCAAGGCCTAAGCACAGTTCATTGAACTCTATTGTCATAAATTAAAGGGGGCACTATCCATCCTAACCCCACCACTCACACACCGATTCAACTTAAGATTTTGGTATTATGGATGTATTTTTCTCATTTCCATCTGCAAAATATTTTTGGGCTGAACTCTTTCTCGTTAGATGCTACAAGGAATGGTGTTGGTTACATTACAGGAATTACTTATTAATCCACAGACGATATTTTAATACACAATTACCTCTCATTCTACACTTTAAAATGTATACCAGATTCAAATAAATTTTGGAAACAATGAAGGTAATCAGCTTCCTATGAAATTATAAGAAATTATATGTTGCACTCAGTGATGGCCACCTTTAACTTTATCTGAGCTTGTGTGTTTGAGTATCAAAACTCATCCTAATAAAGGAATTTTTGTTATTGTGTTTGTTATTAGTTTTGTATTGTTCAAAAGCTGCGAATGACTGAAACGTTTTTCTGAATTGTGGCCAAGGTTTAGACTTAATTGCTCATAAGTGGCTGATGATACCAACCATCCCCTATAGAATAATTTGGTGTCGTTAACCTCAATGCATGGACGCATGTCCAGAATTACTGATAATACCTTTGAAATTTGCTGATCATTGGGAAATACTATTAAGCTATGATTCCTGTAGGCCCAAAATGGGTCATGTCCAAGAAGACAGCAGGCATAGGTTTTAGAATTCATTTTTATCAAATTGCTTTTTTCCACATTTTTTTCTAGTTGTTTTTAAATTATCAGGATTTATTTCAAAAATCTTTAGAGTTTGTTTGTTTTGCTTACTTGCTTGCTTGCATATTAAATTAGTCACATGGCCAGGAGGAAAAGGTGTGCAAAAATATAAAAAAAATAAAAAATTATATTGCTGAGAGTGCTTTTTGTTGTTTCTGTTTGTTGATTATTAATTGCTTTATTCAAGTACCAAATATTTGCATGTGTGACAGGAAAATTTGCTGAACAAGTTGATGCTGTGCTTAAATTTTGATTTGAGGTGTTAAGGAAATATGTCAAGATTTTTTGTCAGCTCAGTTTGACTTACTTCATAAAATATATGTCCATACATCACGAATTCCCGAAAAAATAATACAATTTGATGTAAAATTAACAAAATAGAGGCATTTTAATTTTTGCTTTTTGACATACAAAGAAAATGGGCGGATTTTTCGCCACGGCTTCATTGATCAAAAGCGCCAATTTTGCGCTCCTCGTGACGTCAAAGTGATGACCAAAACATCGTGTTGACTCGAATTGTTATTGCTGACACTGTAATATTGATGGAATTAATGAAAGTAATAATAAAATTTGAAAATAAGTTACAGAATGACATATTTTTTTTTTTTCATTTCGTTGTGTTTTAATTATTATTGATATAAAAATACCTCGATCACCTCACCCGTTATAGAAAGTGGCAACACTGCGATATGATTGCACAATGAGGTAAATTATGGATGGTCATCACTTTGATGTCACCATTTGCCTGCGATGTGGATCTGTCGGGAATCGTTTTCAGATGACGCTAGTGGGCGGAAACTTAAACAGGCAAATACTCAACAAAGTGGACAATTTTCAAAACTTATTTTGATTTATATGTAATCTATTGTTATTAAGCTTTACATCCATACCAATTTTCCAAATATTCAGAATCATGACATATTTCCTTTAAACCTATGCCTATTTTCTTGAAAGTGGGTTTGCCTTCAACACTCAGAAGTGCACCCCTACCAAACCAAATAAATGTCACGACACAGGACATTATAAATTTGGACTAAAGACAATAAAATTGATAATCAGCAACTTCTAGACCATCAAATTTAAAACACTTTGAACTTTGATACCAGAACATTCAGTACGTTACTCACATAAAGCTAAGACAAGTTTGTCTCAAAGTAGTAATGTTTCTTTTAATCTGATGGCAGAATACATTTGTTGAGGAGATAGCCCTAGCACCCCTTTGTTGCATGATACAAGTTTCTGCTACTTAATATTCTGCTCATTTTCAATTTTCTTTCACACCTTTTGTTAGAGGCATTACTATCCTAGCGTGTTCCTTGCTCAAAAAAGTTTAGATTTTTAAAGTGTCTGCTGACTGTTGGCCCTGAGTATATGTGCCTGATCTTATCTGCATGATTTTACTCTCAGAAGAATTCTTAATTTTGCAATTTCTGGCTTAAACAGAACTACAACACATGCTATTTGCTCATACAATAAAAACTGAAAAGATCAACTGAATTTTGAAAGTACCTTTTCCTCAAGGACAATTTAATTACCATAGACCCCACCATAGCCAAGCATAAGAGTCTTGGATAATGAAATGCACTTTAACACTTTTTCTGCAAGGTTTGAAGAAAATCATCACATTTGGAACACAAATAGACACTGAAAATCAAAATTACATGTGGTACTTTGAAACAACTTTTCCCTTGTAAGCCTAATTCAGCAAAATTTGAATAAGTGGTCAGAATGGGTTTCATAACCATAAATCATTTGCTAAAATACACACGCATTGTTGCTTATATGTATTAAACATACACTTTCTCATTTGTTTTAAAAATGCATGCAAATAGAAGGAATTGGAGTGATACCATGTCAGGAGATATTACAGATAAGAACTCTTTTACTCACAAAGTTATTACTGAACTAGTATATTAGTTTAGAATTGTTCAAGCCATGGAACCATGCAATATATTCAAGTTTGAGAATTACTTTATAAAACCAGTATTCTAATTAAATCTTTAATTTAGCAAGTCGTCCATGTTAGGTGGACATTTAGCAGAAGATACGACATGACTAACATGCTTGACATATACTGATCAGTAATCTAACATTTTGAATCAAAATGAGTCTGTTTCTGTCATACTCGGTGTGCTTAATTTGTTAAAAATAATCAAGAAATGTGTAGGGAATCTTTGGGGGGGGGTTTTGTTTTTCTAAAAAATCTGTTTTAGACTGGTTGATAATTGTATTGTTCAGGAGTGCATTATTCACAAGTGCAGTGTCTGTCAGACAACGGACTCACGTCTCTTATTAGAGCTTAACATTAATTCACTGGATGCTAGTTTATATAAGTGCACTGCATACTTTCGATATTTCTCCAATCATGTAAAAGGTTGGCAAACACATAGAAAAAGTTTTTACACATACAAAAGTTCTCACTGGGGGATCACGTAGATAGAGTATAATATAAGATTGACACATTTTGTCATCACTAATGACAATTGACACATCATTTTTACAATATGTGCCAAAATGCTACAATTGTAACAGTGGAATTAGGGTAAAACACCAAAACTTTTGAACTCGGGTAAGTTGGATTGGCTCTTGAGCTGCCACTGGGGATTATGATCAAATAATTCCTATTCTGATATCTGCCAAGTGCTCCTTAGGTGATAAAAATATTGATGTTAGTATTACTTACCAAAGAAGTTCAAATTTAATATAATAGTCGCCGTAACATTTGTTTGAACTAAGCATATGCAGTAACGGCGTGTGCGACCTGTACACGGGCGTATCCGTGTCTATTTCATTGGGTTTTACTCGCTGTCTGTCTACAACAGTGCGACCTTCACGCACACACGTAGCAGATTGTTCGAAATCGGTTCAAACAATTATGACTCGGAATATAGGACTTATTTAACACCACACACTCAAATCCTCTGTAAATGTTGCACATGGTTAGAGAAAAAAGGGTGTCCATTCCTCCAATCTGTAGAAAATAGAGGGAGTTTTCTTTCTTCTAGGAACACAGGCTTCGGTTGGCATTTCTTAGGTCTATCATGGTTATGCAGTCATGACCATGGTATGTATTTGATTGCATTGCACGGGAACGGAACCATTTCATTCCCGTAAATGTTTGCTGTGGTTCATTGAGGGGCTGCCTATGTACAAAAACCATGCCTGTGGCCGTAAGACCCCACTTCAGGTTGTGCTCACATAACAAGTCTTGATAAGAATTCCCCTTTGTAAGGGTGCCAGTGGGTGTTTCCATTATAGCTGGTGGGGGAGGAAAGTCTGGTAGTTCTGGCTCTTCCCCCTCTTCCAGTTTTTCCGCTCCTGTGGGATGATCTTTTCCATTGTTAACATTAGAAGATACTTTGTACATGTTGAGTGCTGGCAGACTTGCACTTAGATTTGGCATTTCAATGTGTACCTTCACATTGGCCTCAAGAGGTGAATTAGGTCCATTCTGTCCCTGGAAAGATGTCACCCCTCGCGAGAATGCGCTGTTCTGATGTGCAGTGATGGCTTGAAAGTTTTTCGTAATTGCTGTTGGGACCATGGTTGCCATCGTATCTGTACGAGTCTGAAAACCGTCGCGACATTGCGCTGCTGTTACGGTTCTGGTTGCGTGTGACAGTTCTAAGTGACACAGTTGTGTGCGAGTCTTTGTTCTTGTAGGTATCTTTGCGCAAGTTTTTGCTCTTCGTTTTCCATTTGATAATACAGCACGCTAAAAATACAGCGCCTATGAAGAGAAGAAGAACCCCGATCCCTGGTCCAATCAGAAAAAATATTCCTTATTGTGGTGTTTGCCTTTTTCCTTTGGTTCTACTTTTGCTATTTTTTCTGAACCTGCATCCTCTTCTACAGTAGAGGATGAATTGTCATTGGGACTAATTGGTTTGTCAGCATCAGTACTATTAATATCTATGATGTTCTCTGCTGACAGAGTACTCAGATCAGCTGTAGCTGTTGCTGTTAACCCCACTCTGTAGTCACTTCACAAGTGACTTTAAGAGGGTTCTCTATTTTTGATAATTTCTGTATTTGATATCACTTGACCATTCTCATGTATGCTCAACCACTGATGGAACAAGTCTTGAAAAGTGCCAGGAGTATTCCGTAACCACGGCAACATCCTCACTGTGACAGGTGAAGTTGACGTTTTCGCCAAGGCGAGGTTTTGCCGCAGCTGGAGTTACTCTTGCAGAAGCTTTTTGTGATGTTTCGATCAACTTGCATCGTTCGGGATACTTCCTAGCTTGGCAGGGTCATCAAGAGCACAGTATGCAACTGGCGCTTTAGATTCAGGTGTACCCTTAGGCTTAGCCTGAGAAAGAAGTACTGTTTTATTCTGAAGGAAAAATGCGTGCACCACATTTTTTTCATGAGACCAGACATGGTACACTGTCATTTTTTTTCGGAGGTGAAGCAGTAAGAGCACCATTGGTAGCGTGTGGTGGACAGTGCAGCGCCTTCGTCTCTAATGGCGAGAGTATCAAATGCGATTTTGGATACCGAGTGCATTTTGGATATCCTTGTGCAGGAGGGATCAAGACGGTTAATGTTGTGAGACCAGAAAAACTCTCAGCTTCCTCATTCTGTCTGTATATACACTGATATTGGCCACCATCATACTCTGAAATATTGCGTATCACTAATGAATACACCCCTAAGTGCTTGTCCAACAGCACCGTAAACCTATCTGCATTCGGCTCTTGTCAATAAAGTGCCGCAGTTGCGGCTAATGTACTGTCCGCGATCTGGTTTGTACCACCAGAATTTCTGCTCACTGCGTGTGGTATTCCTACCCGACACTATACAATTGATCATTACCGTCTCTCCTCGCAGGGCAATCACGTCCTGGGGATCCATTTTCCAAGTCAGTTGAGCACTGATTTGGTGCTGGCCAGCCTGGATAACCAAAATGGTCAAAATGACCAGTAGTTTATGGAATAACATGAAAGTCAAAGTCGATGCCATTATAATAATTTGTAGCTTACACTAGACTTAAAAAACTGGTGAAGGGGGAGAAAGTACATTGACATTCAGATATGAACAGATTGGAGCTGAATGCTTTGTAATGAAACTGCTAGTGTAAGGTTGGTTAGTCACTCCAATCACCCTGACTTTCTATGTCAAGTTCAGTTAGTTAACTTCTGTCAAAGGTTTGTGCTTGCAGGCAAAAATGTGCCTGAACTGGCAGCTGTTCTCCAAGACAGGTGTTTTTGCAGTCTTAAATAACTTGTCTATTTTAGACTGACAGTAGGTGTGGTGTTCTCATTTGTGTTAATCACCAAAAAGTCAACTTAACAAGTAGGTTGATATTAACAGGGTTTTCAGCATCAGTCTGAAATTATGAAACGTTATTGAAGGGAAATCCTTACTCTGGCTACTGAATTACGAGTAAAAACAGATCTACCTTCAAGTCAAGATACAAGTCAGAAGTTCCTGTGCACAAACAGGTTTTAGATGTGCATAAACAGGTTTTAGAAGAGAGTGATGAGATGTTACCAGTAATCGCTGGTTCAGTTTTGTGTGTTTTGAATCACAAAATCTGGCAAACTCTCAACCACTGCATAGATTCAACAATTATTTAAAATTAGAAAGTCATATTGTAGATGGCCTGAACTTAACAGAACTTCTTGGTACTCATCTCTGCTTTTGGATTCCAAGGGCGCTGACCATTCTACATCATCTATCTAGTAATTTTGACGTCTGCAGGAACTGCCGTCTCTTTTTAAATCCAAGAGTCTCGAAATCCTGTCTGCAGGCACCAGTTCTGCGAAAAAGTGTGACAGCTTCTCTGAGTCTGAGAGCAGTTAGTTTGATTTCAAAAGTTATCTTTACCACTTGCTTGCTTATCTCCCAAATTATAGTTATTGTCACAGCACTACTGTCATGGAGTTGTTGTTAAAAGATTGTTCATAAATCTATACAGTTGGACAATCATACGTGTGCAACCACTACATGACGCACTTGTCCGTAGTAAACTCCAAATTCTGTCCAGTTATGCATCCCTGTCAGAGACCATGGTGATAAAACTTTTAAGACCCACACAGCACACTAAGGAACTGATGTGTGCCGATGGCCCGTCTGGCTTGAAATGCTAGCATGCTTCAGTGATCGCTGGTGTTTTAAACTGTCACCAACAACTTAAACTCATGCCCAAAGTACAAGTTCTACAGACCTTCATGAACATGTATACCAAAGGATCCCACTAATTAAGTTTCTGGGTACCATTCACAATAGCCACTTACCATGAGGTCAGTTTGATCAATTACACAACCATGTTGGTTTCATTGAACTTTGCCAGGAAATTGAAGCACTTGGAAGTAGTGAGCATGCCCAGTAGGTTTTGAGCATGCCCAAAGGGAGGAAACTCTGTAAGTGAGTAGATTTGGTCATTGTGATATCACAGGATAGGAAGTCTGAGATTAAGTCATTTGGGACGTGGGAGCCTTCAATCGCTACCTTGCATGGTAGTCATGTGCTGTTCTATGGAATTAAGGGGACAGGCTGGGATTTTTGTACCACAAATTTCCATTTGAAATTGTTGGAAATACATTTGATGTGATTTGTACATATGGCGCAGAGTTCTGTACTGAATTTTTTCAATGCAATGGTGATGGCATTCCTGATAGTGGACCAAGTCAAATGGCAACAACTTTTTAGGAAAGCCAGAATTTCCTTTCAAGACAAAGTATTAGTGATATTTTATTTTTTTGACTTATGGGTCAAATCTCACAGATGGGAGGCAAAGTATTTCCTGGAAATGAAGACAGGTTTGATAAGGGAGGGATACTACAATGAGGGAGTTCACCATTTTCCTATAGATAAACAGTTATCAAAAAGAATAATATGAACAGAGGGTTAGGTACTTGTAGTATTCAGAAAATAGGAAAAAGACCCCCCCCCCCAAAAAAAAAAAGTTAACCTACTCAATTTTTCATATGCATAAACTCCTCTCTCATTAACCCTTCTGCAGTGGAGTTAACTATAATCACTCAGAGATAACATCTTTTATTTTTTTCTTAAACTTTAAAATGTTGCATTTTCATCACCATATTCAGAATCAGAATTAAAATGCATTCATATGAGTACAAACAAGCCTTGTCGTGGGTCAGTGGTGTAGAGATGGTTTCCCAAATAATCAGGTAGGTCATTTGGGAAACCATCTCAAAGCCACTGCTTTGAGGACAGATGCAAGCTAACCGTGTTGTTCCTAATAAACGCCCCTGCTCTAATAAACACCCCCTACGATCTTTGGATAAAACAATTCAAGAAATGAGATAAGCTTACCTAAATCACATGATTTAATGGCCGGGACTGTCGTAATCCGTATCATAATCACTGTTGTCATCAATGCTTTCTGCTTCTGATCCGTCACTAATGGTAACTGGCACACGTAGATACACAAAGAGAGGACTGGCACACGTAGATACACAAAGAGAGGATCGCCAAACTGTGTAAGGTGATTTTTGCGGGGATTTTGACTTTCCATTTTTGACTGTAATAAACGCCCCCCTTTTGAAAAATGCACCGCCCCTGGGGGGCGTTTATTAGGAACAATACGGTATACATAATCTGCCAGGGCTGAAAAGGGTTAACTTTAGATTGGGTGTTGTGTGGGTTTGTGCATAGAGGTTTTTAAATTTAGGCAGACTTTTATTACCCATTTTGGTCACTTGCAGTCTCAAGCTGTAGTTTTATGTAATTTAAAAGTAGTATTTGTATTTCATTTTCATTGTTTGTAAGGCAAAAATAAGTTTGCCTCAGAAGAAATGTGAAAAATGCAAATGAAAAATGTTGGTTTTTTTTTTTTGAAAAATGCTAATGCAAAATCTGTGGTTTTTATTATTTTTTTATTGCATTTAAAGATTTGTTAAAAAATTTTTAATTTACATTTTTTTTTCTGAAAATTTTTCCCAAAAAAATTCAAGCAAGAGAAAAACCTAAAAAATGTGCTAAAAGACCAATTTTAAACAAATGCGTGCAGTCTTCTGAGACATATATTTGTTTTCTTGGACTAACAATTATAAATAGATTACGGTACCAGTAAAGCAGGTGTTATTATTTCTCTAATTTGTGTTTTGTGGGAATTTTGGTTTAATTGGTTCATGGAAAATTCAGTGAATTGATGGATAGTCCCTTTAAATCTGCTAACTGACTCTAAAACCATTTAGTACAGAGACCAGATATGGTACCGGGTAAATGTGTAATTTCCAATTTCCTAACATAATTTTTGATTTGGAAAAACATTCTCATGTGTTTGAAGTTGCTAGGTTTTACATTAGTTTGATAGCCATGTTACAAAAAAGGTAACCCCTTAAAGAATGACAATCTTGAACAGAAGTTTCAGATTTTATAATGTTAAAAACATGCTTGGCATTACATGATACCTTTTTTGCAAAAGTAAATTTAATTTTGATATTTTTTTTCAAACAAAACCATATACAAAGTTATTGTATTTTTAATTGCTCTTAGTTAACTGTGATTTGCTGCTAGCTGACAATTTTAACTTTTGTCATTAAAAAGAAACTAACTTTTTATGATCCAGATAACTTAAAGTAATAATAATAACATGATTGTAAGATTCCAAGTAACCCATGTTTTTCTTGTCATAGGTAAAAACCATCTGGTGTCTGATCTAGTTACCACTTTGGTAACTAATGGGTCTGTTTGTTTTGGGCTATGACTGAGTTACCACTGAACTGTGTAACAAATGGGTTTCTGTTTGATATAGGCTGTGATTGAGTTACCACTGTGGTAACAAATGGGTCTCTCTTTGAAGTAGGCTATGACTGAGTTACCACTGTGATAACAAATGGGTCTCTGTTTGATGTAGGCTATGACTGAGTTACCACTGTGATAACAAATGGGTCTCTGTTTGAAGTAGGCTATGTCTGAGTTATCATTGTGGTAACAAATGGGTCTCTGTTTGATGTAGGCTATGATTGAATTACCACTTTGGTAACAAATGGGTCTCTGTTTGATGTAGGCTATGACTGAGTTACCACTGTGGTAACAAATGGGTCTCTGTTTGATGTAGGCTATGATTGAATTACCACTTTGGTAACAAATGGGTCTCTGTTTGATGTAAGCTATGACTGAGTTACCACTGTGATAACAAATGGGTCTCTGTTTGATGTAGGCTATGATTGAATTACCACTTTGGTAACAAATGGGTCTCTGTTTGATGTAAGCTATGACTGAGTTACCACTGTGATAACAAATGAGTCTCTGTTTGATGTAGGCTATGATTGAATTACCACTTTGGTAACAAATGGGTCTCTGTTTGATGTAAGCTATGACTGAGTTACCACTATGCTACCAAATGGGTCTCTCTTTGAAGTAGGCTATGACTGAGTTACCACTGTGATAACAAATGGGTCTCTGTTTGATGTAAGCTATGACTGAGTTACCACTGTGATAACAAATGGGTCTCTGTTTGATGTAAGCTATGACTGAGTTACCACTGTGATAACAAATTGGTCTTTGTTGTAGGCTATGACTGAGTTACCACTGTGGTGGTAACAAATGGGTCTCTCTTTTTGATGTAGGCTATGATTGAATTACCACTTTGGTAACAAATGGGTCTCTGTTTGATGTAGGCTATGATTGAATTACCACTTTGGTAACAAATGGGTCTCTCTTTGAAGTAGGCTATGACTGAGTTACCACTGTGGTAACAAATTAGTTTCTGTTTGTTGTAGGCTATGACTGAGTTACCACTGTGGTAACAAATGGGTCTCTCTTTTTGATGTAGGCTATGACTGAGTTACCACTATGCTACCAAATGGGTCTCTCTTTGAAGTAGGCTATGACTGAGTTACCACTATGCTACCAAATGGGTCTCTCTTTTTGATGTAGGCTATGATTGAATTACCACTTTGGTAACAAATGGGTCTCTGTTTGATGTAGGCTATGATTGAATTACCACTGTGGTAACAAATGGGTCTCTCTTTTTGATGTAGGCTATGACTGAGTTAACACTGTGGTAGCAAATGGCTCTTCTGTTTTTTGTAGGCTTATTTTGATGAATTACCACTGTGGTGGTAACAAATGGGTCTCTGTTTGATGTAAGCTATGACTGAGTTACCACTGTGATAACAAATTGGTCTTTGTTGTAGGCTATGACTGAGTTACCACTATGCTACCAAATGGGTCTCTCTTTTTGATGTAGGCTATGACCAAGTTACCACTGTGGTAACAAATTAGTTTCTGTTTGTTGTAGGCTATGACTGAGTTACCACTGTAGTATCAAATGGGTCTCTGTTTGATGGAGCCTATAAATGGTTTACCACTGGTTATTTATTACCATATCAATAGCCTACATCAGTTAATTTATGGCAGTGGTAACTTAGTCACAGCCTACAAGCTATCCATATCTTGTTTCTAAAGTGATTTCATATATATAAACACTCAATACATTTCTTACCTTATTGTGTTGAATTTCTGGCAGTGATTGCAAAGTCCATGTGTCAAAGGTCATAATATATGGGAAGAATCAAATTTTGATAGTTTCATCACAAATTCCAAGTGCCTCTCAAACTCTTAATTTAGAGCAAACGTAGACTGCTGAAGTACCATCGCATAAATCCTGTTCAATGACATTATTAGTTCATCGGGTCTTACAGGGAAAAATACCAGCCTCTAGCATCTTGAGAGCTTTGAGTAGCATCTTGGGAGCTTCGAGGAGAGAGGGCAAGTGGCGTAACAGGCGGGGCAGGGGCAGGTTGGCCCCCCCTGACGATTTTGGCCGGGAAAAAATTTGCAAAAATCATGCTAAATCAGCCGTTTTTAGCCTTCTGAGTTCTGACCGGGAAAAATTGGCCTTTGACCCCCCTAGAGGGAAAATTTCCCATGACTGGGCAATTTGCCCCCTCAGAGAGGCAAGCCGGATACGCCACTGAGAGAGGGTGATGTTCATTTTCTCCCACAAGGAGTGACCAATTCTCATGATGCTTGATTTATCTTCATTGGATGGGTATAAAAAAGTATTTTGATGGTTCAGTTGCAAGGTATTGAGGTCAAGTGAATTTAATAATTCTTATTTAATACAATGCACCATCCATTTTTAAAATTCCAATCTGCGCAATAGGTATGATAAGTTTTACTTGATCTAGCATTACTTGATAGTCTCAGTGTGATCAAGGTTATTTGAAGTCATAATTAGTCAACTGGCACACCGTTAAACTCCCAATTCATAAAAAAATTGGACATTCCCAGCATTAAAGTGACCATCGGCATTTGCTTGGCAAGGTGTTATGAAATGAGTTGGAAGCCATTGGCCATTTGTATTCATTGAGTCCTCAAATTGGCTGATGGAAACACCCAGGTCTACTGTAGGAATCATATACTTGTCATCACCTGGGGTTTTGAGGTCCATCCTGTGTAATGAACAAGTAAATAAATTAACATTAACAATTAAAAAAAATTAACACAAATGTTTCCTTTTAACAACTTCCCAACAATTGTCTTTTTTTTTGGCCAATTAAAGTGTAACCTTGAGTAATGAGTTCATTTATTTTTTTTAGTTTTTTTGCGCAGTACAGCTACATCCCACTGATTAAGCCCCTAGTGTTAGTACCCACGGGAACGGATGAGAGTGAATCCATCCTCTTGAAATAGGCTTTGCCATAAGACCAGATACTGTCAGGATTTGTAAGCCTGACAACGGGGTTGTCCTTCAGACAGAGCTGATTGCTCAAGACAGATGCAAGTTGTCTTCCTTACCTTTTCCTAGCCACTTGCTTTTACAATCTTCAACAGACAAGGATGGTCTGCTTTGCTCTGTAGACAAGAGCATTCTTAGTGTGAGAGCATTCTTTTCAGAGCCATCAGTATACGCTTTTCAGAGCCATCAGTAAACTCTTTTCATAGCCACTCTTTTCAGCATGGCAAAGGGTGTCTGTTCATGCTCATCTTAGACAAGAGGTAGTCTTCACTAGTGAGAATGTTTCTTTTCTGATCCATCAGTAGACTCTTCAGAGCCACCAGTAGACTCTTTTCAGAGCCCTCAGTAGTCTCTTGTCAGAGCCATCATTAGACCTCTTTTCAGAGCCATCAGTAGACTCCGTTTCAGAGCCACTCTTTCAGCAGGCGCTGTTTGCTATGCTCATCTGTAGACACGGTCATCGTCTTCACTAGTGGAACGGTTCTTTGCAGATCCATCAGTAGTTTCTTTTCAGCGGCCATCATTAGTCTCTTTTCAAGCCATCATAACTATTCAGAGCCACCATTCACTCTTTTCAGAGCATCAGTATTCCTTTGCGAGCCATCAGTAGACTCGTTTCAGAGCCATCAGTACTCTTTTCAGAGCCATCAGTACGATCTTTGCAGAGCCATCAGTACTCTTTTCAGAACCACCATTAGACTCTTTCAGGCCATCAGTAGACTCTTTTGAAAGCCATCAGTAGACTCTTTTGAAAGCCATCAGTAGACTCTTTTCAGAGCCACTCTTTCAGCAGGCGAGGGCTGGTCTGCTATGCTCATCTGTAGACAAGGGTCATCAGTCTTCACTAGTGAGAACAGTTCTTTTCAGAGCCATCAGTAGACTCTTTTCAGAGCCATCAGTAGACTCTTTTCAGAGCCATCAGTAGTCTCTTTGCAGAGCCATCAGTAGTTTCTTTTCAGGCCATCAGTAGTCTCTTTTCAGAGCCATCAGTAGACTCTTTTCAGAGCCACCAGTAGACTCGTTTCAGAGCCATCAGTACTCTTTTCAGAGCCCTCAGTAGACTCTTTTCAGAGCCATCAGTAACTCTTTTCAGAGCATCAGTAGACTTTTCAGAGCCATCAGTAACTCTTTTCAGAGCCACCAGTAGACTCTTTTCAGAGCCAATCAGTAGACTCTTTTCAGAGTCATCAGTAGACTTTTCAGAGCCATCATAGACTCTTTTCAGAGCCATCAGTAGTCTCTTTGCAGAGCCATCAGTACTCTTTTCAGAGCCAGCAGTAGACTCTTTTCAGAGCCACTCTTTCAGCAGGCAAGGGCTTGTCTGCTCTGCTCATCTGTAGACAAGGGTCATCAGTCTTCACCATAGTCATGGACAGAATAAGGCGACCGATTGCGTGTCTGACGTAATTTTACGGTGCAGAACATATGTCGGCCGTGAAGAATAATCTGTGAACATTAAGCTTATTGAAACAGAAAGTTTACTTACGTGAATTATTGTGTCACTGTGTCAGAATCCCGACTCAAATAGGGCATGTTTTGACATTTTAAATCATATTTTGTTGGAACATGCCCCGCCAATATTACAGATTCAAACCAACCAAATCACCCGTACGCGCCGCGCTGATTGAAAAACCTGACATATGCGCAATTGGTAGGCTAATTCTGTCCATGCTATATTGAGAAACGGTCATTTCGAGCATCAGAGGACTCTTTCGGAGCCTCAGTAGTCTCTTTGCAGAGCCATCAGTAGACTCTTTTCAGAGCATCAGTAGACTCTTTTCAGAGCCATCATAGTCTCTTTGCAGAGCCATCAGTAGACTTTTCAGAGCCATCAGTAGACTTTTCAGAGCCATCAGTAGACTCTTTTCAGAGCCACCAGTAGACTCTTTTCAGAGCCACTCTTTCAGCAGGCAAGGGCTTGTCTGCTCTGCTCATCTGTAGACAAGGGTCATCAGTCTTCACTAGTGAGAATGGTTCTTTTCAGAGCCCTCAGTAGACTCTTTTGAAAGCCATCAGTAGACTCTTTTCAGAGCCCTCAGTAGACTCTTTTCAGAGCCCTCAGTAGACTCTTTTCAGAGCCATCAGTACTCTTTTCAGAGCCATCAGTAGACGCTTTTCAGAGCCATCAGTACTCTTTTCAGAGCCACCGTAATTGCTCTTTTCAGAGCCAATCAGTAGACTCTTTTGAAAGCCATCAGTAGACTCGTTTCAGAGCCATCAGTAGACTTTTCAGAGCCATCAGTAGACGCTTTTCAGAGCCATCAGTAGACTCTTTTGAAAGCCATCAGTAGACTTTTCAGAGCCATCATTAGACTCTTTTCAGAGCCACCGTAATTGCTCTTTTCAGAGCCACCAGTAGACTCTTTTCAGAGCCACCGTAATTGCTCTTTTCAGAGCCACCGTAATTGCTCTTTTCAGAGCCATCAGTAGTCTCTTTGCAGAGCCATCAGTAACTCTTTTCAGAGCCAATCAGTAGACTCTTTTGAAAGCCATCAGTAGACTCTTTGCAGAGCCATCAGTAGACTATTCAGAGCCACCAGTAGACTCTTTTCAGAGCCTCTTTTACAGTCTTTCAACAGGCAAGGTGTGGTCTGCTATGCTCATCTGTAGACAAGGGTCATCAGTCTTCACTAGTGAGAACAGTTCTTTTCAGAGCCATCAGTAGACTCTTTTCAGAGCCCTCAGTAGACTCTTTTCAGAGCCGCTCAGCAGGCAAAGGGTGGTCTGTTATGTTCATCTGTAGACAAGGGGTGGTCTTCAGTAGTGAACATAGCTCTTTTCGCAGCTATCAGTAGGGGTTGCTTATGGTTCCTTCCTCATTATTCTGACCTGATAAATTCCAATGAAAGCTTGCCAGTTGTAGTTAAATTTGTCAAACTATCGATTTTGGGCCTAGTGAGTACATAAAAGTATATTTCAAGTTGGACAGCTTTGCTGTTTGTCTCATTTGCTGTGTCATTTTTTGTACTTTGAGGTTGTTTTACTTTAAGCGCTTTATGTGATGTGATCAAGCAAAATGAGTCGGAAGACTCAGTCGCATATATTGATTTTGAGATATAGCCAAACAAAGGAGAAAATGTCTCAAAATGAGTCGGAAGACTCAGTCGCATATATTGATTTTGAGATATAGCCAAACAAAGGAGAAAATGTCTTTTGTTTTCTATTGTTTTGGCCACCCTTCAACTGATTATATCTTTGTAATTAATTGGTCAATTTCAATGGGGGTTTCAGCAAAATGTAGCTTTTTAAATAGTGCCTACAGTTATACGGAAAAGTAAAAATTGAATCTGACTCATTTTGCTTGATCACATCACATACATTTTTCTTATTTGGATCTTCTACACACTGGGCATAATTGGGAGTCAAGGTGATATAAGAGTTGATATGTAAAAAACACTTTTAATTAGCTGATGCTAAAAAATGCTCTCACTGATACACAAAACATGTTCAAAACAATCATTATTTGAACAACAATGTTTCTAAAAAAGGTGTTTGTTCCGATCATCTTTGGGACTCTCCTGACTTACCCTGAAGTAGTGTTAATGTTGATATCAGATGAAACGTCATATTTTTCTTATTGTCATCCTGAAATTTCAGCCTTCAAATCTCTCTTTCCCAAAAGAAAGACTAAAAATACTGTTTTAATGGTTAACCATCAATTTTAGCGTGGTGGTGAATAGGCTCTTGCCTCAGGTAGAGTGAGATTGTTCAAAAATTGATCCTTTTTGCGCAGGAGCATCAGGTATTCCCGATGGTGCTCCCGGCTATGGTTTGCAATGGAGGTACAGCTAAACAAATGACCTATAATAAATGCCCCCTATTTGACAAATTTCATGCCCCGGGGTATTTATTAAAAAGTACGGTAATTCATGTAGTGACGATTTCAAAATGTTAAGTTTCAGGCTTATTTCCTCCTGCTTGCCCACTGTGTCTCATAGTTAAGTAAACTATCATGTACTATCATGTTGTAAAGTGCAAAGGCTTCACAACTCCTGCTGATGATGCAAAAACACTAATGTTGACAAGACATGGCTGACAGGTTTATTATCCATTAGTCCCAAATGCACTAAATTTAGGGAAGCATGTCTCCTGACATTGAAAATTCTTGGAGGTTACTTAATGTCTTGAACCCCCCACACCTATGTCTTGAAAAGTACTTTTCAGTTGTGAAATTATGGATTTGTGGACTTAAATTTGTAAAAAAATTTGATCACTGAATAATCTCCTGACATTGAAAATTCTGGGAGGTTACTTAAAGAAGAGCACTGTCACATTTTCACAAAAAATTATGAAATGTCTCCAATTGCTCTCAAATGAGAATCTAGGCATGGGAAGAATAGAGATATTATTTACACATATCAATTAACATACCCAAAAGAAGTAGGGACATTGATATGAGGATAAAGACATCCAGGTAAAATTGTAGGCTAACTTTTAGTTTTTCATAACTTTAATCAACAAATGTGTATATTACATGAATATCATAGGACTCATACTCATTGAGATTAAAACCACAAAGGTCACAGGACCAGTCAACAGGATATGCCATGGGAGGAAAAATGCAATACATACTGTGCGTTTTCTTGTTGTAATGTTAAATGCCCATTTCCATCGTCTGCTGAATTAATGTCGCCGGGCGACATTAATTATAAGATCATTCTGTTACCCATAAGGTGCTGATTGGTCTTCATAATTTCAGGTGAGGGCTATGTATATAAAAGCTTTTACAACAAGGCAAAAATGTGATTTTTTGAAAATCTTGAGGGAGCAATATTTCCAAAATGATTCCAGTGTTGCTTTAAAGCTCTTGAAAAGTGCTTTTCAGTTGTTGAAATTATGGATTGTGACTTCAATTTGTATTACTATACACTGGAATAACGAAGATGAAATAGTTGGTGACGAGAAAATTCTGCATCTTTTAAGTAAAAGTCCTCTGGCAAAGATTTTGGTTTCCTCAAAGACGCATTTTAAGATTTTTGAAGATGATCAGTTTGGCAGCACATGGGTAGCCCTTGAGAATTCCTCATCAAGCTTCCCAAACAGCATAGGCAGTGGGGTGGCAAAGGAGAAAAAACTCCCCTCAGGAATTTTTTAGGAGGTATTGGGACGGTATTGGGAAGGAAAACATGGATATTCAAGTCCTTTTTGGACTCTCTTTTGTCCTGTGACCAGGACAGTTTTACTTGGATCGGACCATTTGTTGCACCTACAGGGAAATTGCCCTTCAGAACCACCGTGGCTGGCTATGCACATGTGTTCCCTATTTTGAGCTTCTAATCTATATGAAATCAGGCAATATAGCAACATTATGGATGCCCTTGAATGCTGTAGTTGCACCTTTAATTTGTAGGCCTACAGAGCATTTCGTATTATATGGTTTCAGCATTTGATCACTGACACAGTAATTTATGGTTACGTACTCTTTTACTCAGTCACAATCTCCCTTCCCAGTTAGGGTCTCTCCTCCCCATGCCCAGTTGATACACCATGACTCACCACTCGCATCAAAAATTGGGCACATTTAATATGATGCATCAATTTAAAGGGAAAAAGGTGTTCTAAGGGTAAAATGACAATCCAAACTATGCACTAAACCCAACCTCAATCTAATAATCAAAATTTCGAAATAAAAATAGTATCATTTCTTCTATTAATAGCCAATCTGAAGTATCTAAGTGTCATATGAATGATAATGGAAAATGTAGCAGGAATGTGACAAAACTGAAGAGTGACAGATAATGGAGATGTGGAAATTCGCACTGGGAAATCTGAAAAGGTCTTTAAATGCTGTTTGTCATTAATGCACATAGGATTTTGTAATCCTTAAAGGTACAATGAGCAATTTAATGACTTCATCCACCCACACTCTGTCAGGCTTGGATTTATATAGTATTTATTATATATTAGATGGAACTTTGAGGAGGATACAATAACATATACATGAGCTAAATGACAATTGCCACAAGTTTAAAGGTATAAATTTTATGATCCTAGCACCCATTGTTTTGTCTATGGATCATAAGATTATATCCAACGGAACGCTTATTTAAACATTTTACTTCGTTTTAATTGTCAGGTCAGGTTCTTTTGGGGCCGCCTGCCCTACTGGTTCCTGGTAAAAAGTATTTACCTGTCCCAGGGCCAATTTGGGTCCGGGTTGTAAGTGGCTAAACCATTATAAAAAGATAGCAATGACCCCAAAACAAATTGCACACAGAGGTTTTTTAGCATTTTCGGGGAGTCTAAGGTCAGCTTAACACATATATATCAAAACGTTGACATAAAATCGACAGTCCCAGAAAAGTGTTTTAAACTATGACATAACAAAATGGCCGCCATCCGCCCATTTGAAAAAACATTAAATCCTCATATCTCTGGCAATAATAAATGGCTAGAAGGAAAAACAAGATGTCATTTTACTTACTAAGTTAGAATAAAATAATAAATTAAAATGCGGTTGTGTTTATGAAGTTAAGTTGAGATATAATCTTGACCTCTAAATCCATCTATTATGGCCGCCATCCGCAATGTTGGAAAGTACCAAATTGCAGACGCCCCTATCTTGGTATCGGAGGGCCAAAAGGACCAAACAAGTGCATTCCTACTAATCTACATAACAATCCATTAAAATGGTTTTATGAAGTTGAATATCATCTTGACCTCTAAATCCAATATGGCGCCATCCGCCATGTTGGAAAGTACAAATTGTCTGTATCTCTGTATCGGAGGGCAAAAGGACAAACAAGATTTCATTTCCTACTAATTCTAGCAGAACCAATCCATTAACAATGGGTTTTATGAAGTTGAGAATATCGTGACCTCTAATCCAATAGGCCTCATCACCATGTTTAAAAGTACAAATGCTTCATCGGTGGTACCACAGGGCCCAAAATGACAAATATTGGGTGTTATTTTTATTAATTGTAGCATACGAAATACAATAAGATGGTTGTTGTAAAGTTTTGAGAGCACCTTGATGTCTCAAAATTGCCCCTGTTCCGCCCCCATTTAGAAAAATTGAAACCTGCAAATTTGCATGTGTCCAAATGTGCTTCGTAGCCATATTGGAATTTTTTTATCAGCTTAAATCTCTAAATTTGGCATTATGTTGTTTACAGTGTAATTGTAAATCTTGAAGTAAACAAAAGTACCATTTCACCTCATCACCAAAATGTGGCCGAAAAACTTGTTGCATAGATGAGATCGAACCACATTATTAAACTCATTATATTTGATCTTCAAGTTCATCATAATCTGAGACTA